>WTSP01012561.1:0-33357 GCA_025331215.1 Actenoides lindsayi | reverse complement strand
GAGGGGTTGTGGAGTCTCCTTCTCTGGAGACATTTAAAACCCACCTGGACACGTTCCTGTGTGACCTGCTCTAGGTGGTCCTGCTCTGGCAAGAGGGTTGGACTCGTTGATCTCCAGAGGTCCCTTCCCACCCTTAACGTTCTGTGATTCTGTGTTCTGTCTGAGGTGCCTCTCACACCCGCGGTTGGAGTACCTGAGCATGTGCAATCCCTGCAATTGTAACTGCCAGAGAAGAGAGCTGTTGGATGTTGGCCCAGCTTCAGAAAAATTCACTCTGCAGGGATTTCTGACTGCAAGAATCACGAAGCTTTGATGGTTCTGCAGCCAGTGACCAAGTTGTGGTCACCCTACGCAGAGGTGAATGATGCAAGAAGCCTCCATCATCCCTGTGGGAAGCACTGAGCATCCCCTCCATACAGTGGCAGTCCCCAAGAGCTTTGAGATCAGGCAGCACTCCTCCCTTAAAGCATCAGTTCTCTATCAGCAAAATGAGCGTGGGTGCAGAAGGACTAAGTGAAATGTAAAAAAGTAACAAGTAGTGCTGGGTGTAGGGTCAGTCTCTACGTTACTGAATGAGACAGGTCAAGAAAGAGGAGACAGTAACAGCAGCTTCAGTCAGCAGTAGGAGGTTCAGACAGCAAAGAAGCACAAGGAGAGAGTGACAGGGAAGGGACACCAGCAGATATTGTGTCATGAAAGAACCAGAAGGTCAGCATGGCCGGTGGGGAGAAGCACCGGCCATCTAGGAGACAGAGAAGAGGGGTCTAGTGGAATAAGAGAGGAAATCCCAACCCTTTGAGAATGATGGGCTCTTGGTGACAGAATTGTTTTTCCTGAGTGATTAGTTGATCAATTAGGTGGCTTCACTGCAGCTTTTGTATAGAGGGATGAAGCACTAGCTCAAGGAAAATCAGTTGCTGACAGAATCCGTGCCATTCCTTAGCTGTTGGCAGACATAGCTGTGCTTCAACAGGGAAGGAGACTTTGTCAGCATTTGGATGAAGCCAGTGGCCACCTGCAAAGCATAATTTCAGTATCTAAGACCTTTTTTTGGTGTCGAATATGACCTTTTTTCTGGCTTATTCCTGCTTCTTAAACTTTATTCCTTGCTCTTCCACTGGCCAGCTGGTTGATATTGGCCATTTTTTTAATCTACATACCTCAGTTTCTACTTCTGTACAATCAGCATAGAATAACTTGTCTAAGGGTGCTCTATCAATGCCTATGTGGGAGCTCTGAACTTTGAAGAGAGGAAAAAAAAGATTTCAATTAGATTAAATCACCTTTTTAAAAATCAAAACATACTTCTAATGCATTTCCTTTCCATTTGCAATGCATTTTAACAAGTGCTGCGTGTAATTCATTAGATGCGCCCCGTCTCTTATCTACCTTATTGTAGTTATTCCTTTGTTTGACTGCAGAACAATTTGAAGAGAATCCAGAGAATACCAAACATTTGGTTCATCTGTCTCTGATACTGAACAGCCGCGTTAACGGGGCTTGCGCGTGGCCAACTAGGAGATGTCTATAATGACAGGTCCTGACTCTTTCTGCAAAACAAGGTTTGCTTATCTGACACTGAAATCTCTTTGGCTCTGACGCCCAAAATTGAGAAGCACACTGGATGTCTGAGCAGCATATGTTCCAAATCAGCTGTCAGTAAATGACCGGGCAAATGCATGGAACAAGGTAGACATTCTTCACACGTTGCAAATGCAGAGACACTTTCTGGGATTTTTTTAGGTTTTTCCTTTACACTCACGTTCAGATGGAAACCTCTCCCAAAGCCAGGTACTGTGGTACACAACAGGAAAAAAAAAAAAAGCCCTGGGAGTGATTGATTGCAAAAAATGGAAGATGTAGTGTGTAATCATACGCCCGGGAGAAGGAGCAGGCAACATGACTGGGTTTCCATTTCAAATAAATAGACAGTGGAACAATCAAGAAACTGCCAAAGTAAATGAATTCAGCATGGTTGGAACACCAGCGTATCACGGCTTCGGAGAAGGTTTCTGTCACAAGTTACAGCATCAACGGTGAAAGACACAGGTCTTCTGTTTTATTTTTCACTTCCTGAGCCACACTCTGCTCTCTGTTACTCTAGCTGACATCTGGAGGAGCGCCAGTGAGTTCACTGAAATTAGTCTGGGTTTAAATTATTGTTACACAGATCAGGTTCCTGCCCACTGTCCTTGAACTCCTGAGATATGCAAAATGTGTGATGGACTCTTTCTCATGGGGATTTATACACTGATTTAACTGTTCCCAACAGCTTCTTTACCGCATTATAAGCTTTAGGGGAGAAGGTAAAAAAAAACCCAACAAAACCTTTTAGCTATGAAAAAGTGACAGAAATAAAGAAATATTAGTTACTCTCCATGGAAATGGTGAGAGGTCCCAAGGCCATATCAGAGCACATTATTTAAATTCTTTTAGCTATCATCAGCAGTGCAGAGCTTCTCTTCTAACGTGTCTGAATCTGCATTTGATCCTGTAATTGGAGATATGTTAAATCAGAAGTTCTCATACTCCTTCACTTTTAAATCTGTCACGGGGCTTCTTGTAAAAGGCTTTGATTTTCCATTGCACACCTTTGACTGCCCCAAACACTGGATCTTGACAGACTTCCACGTCGCTGTGTGTGTGTGTCACAAGGATTTACCAACGTGCTGGGGACGTACAGCTTGTGGCAGAAGGACAGAGAGCTCGAGCAGTATCATGATCGAATACCTGATAGGCTTTATATTAAAGCAAGGCACTCCCTCATTAGCTGAAGGTCATAGATGATAATAATGCTTGGCACTTACAGCCCTGGAGGTGGTGTACTCTGTCTAATTAAAATCTGAGGATATGTAGGCTTTTCTGCATAGGGAAAGGAGAGTAGAGATTTCCCTAAAGGCAGAGATAGAACAGGAAAAAAAGTCATAGGCACAGAATCCTAATTCTAATTCAGTTCCTGGGCACCAGTCCTTCCTCAGATTCCTGGCCACACTTCCTAATAATAAAGGAAGAACTGGAATTTCTCCCAAATTTAAAAAAAAAAAAAAAAAAAAAAAAAGACAAAAAAAAAAGACAAAATGAGCCAGGAGTAATAAATCTATCTTTTATACTAGACCATGGCACAATATTTTGAATAACAAAGAGGGTTTTTTCAGGAGTATGAGTAGAAAAGAAGAACATAACACCCACTGATATTAGAATTTACAGTATTATTACAAGCCCAAAGTCCTCCCTTATTTCTCTTGCTACTTCACATCTTCTTTCCCAGCACAAAATCACAGAGCATGTACCAGCAGCTTTAAAGAATATTCACCCCACTGCATATGAGAACGTGTAGCACATCATCTTATACAGACTTTGCATGTCAATGCATTTATTAAGCTGCAAACCATAATATTACTGTTTAGGTTACATGAACCATGAAAGTAGAAGGGAAATCCAAACCTGACTAATTCCATTTTTATATTTTAGGAGGTTTTATTCTCTTTCTACCATGTTTTACTAATAAATTCATACTCCATAACGAAATAATACAGAAATCACAGTTGCATGAAGCTCACTTTGGCTGGGAGTACAACTATCTGTCATTCTTCACTAGATGATGTGAGAAGCATTCACAAAAGCCAGCTCCCTTGCCTCTCTCCAGGCTCATTTGAGGTTGGTTGTTACTAGTGTTTGGAGCAGCTCTGGTCACATCCCTTGTATCGAGTCACCAGCTGAAGGGGACACATCTGCTTTGCTCAGAAAACTCCCCGACATCTGCAAGGTGAAAGAAAAATGAGCTTTATCTTCAGAAGCATTTTGGAATATTTTTGCAAGCACAGACAGACTCGTCTTTCCCTGGCTGAGTTCCACCACTGATGGTCAGCAAGGCCCACCTGCAGTAGTAAGAGCAATGCCCAAGTGTTTGGGATGCAACCTCGTGGTGTTTATTGATGCGAAACACCATGGAGCTTGGCTTAACTAAGAATGTAGGCTAAGACCTACGTATCCTATCAGTCAATAATGAGAGAGGCTGTAAATTGCAGAGTACAGGCAGCTGACTGCCCGTAACTTGCAGTTTATGAAGTCTCCTTCCTTGGAGGGCAATGTCATTAACCAGAAACGTTTAAATGATCACATGTATTTTAGTGTGTCTGCTCTTTAAAATTGAATACATGCACAGCCCTTCCGAAGAAAGAGTTTCTCCCCGTCACCGTATACTAGCTTAGAGAAGCTCTTCGCACTCAATAAATACTACGAACTTTTCAAACCATGCTTTGCACTTTCAAAACACTGTGCGAGCGTTGTCTAGTGACATCTGAAAAATACGCGGAGCTCAGCGTTCAGTGAAGTGCGTTACAGATGGCTCTGTAGCCTCGTTCAGTGGCCATGATTTCAGTCCTTCTGGAGATAAGGGGCAGAGCAGGCTGCCACCATCTCCATCGTGCTTTGTGGCTACCGACTCGATTTATTTTTTTCTGTTATGTCAAACTGGAGGAGTCGAGAAGCTCATTCTTCGTAAGAGCAACAACTGCGGACGAGTTTAATAGTATCGAATTTTATTCCTCGAGGAGGCAGAATGTTCTGTCACCCTGTCTTGTATTTCTCCTTGTGTTTTGAAACAGAGCGATAGGCTGGAATAACTTTTCTTAATAGACTGCATTTGCTCTTGATAAATTGAAACAGTGAAAATGAAAAGCAGAGAAGCTTTTTTTACCCCCTTCCCCCCCCAAAAGCTAGAGAATATTTCATGTAAGAGCGTGGAAGACATTTTCAGGAGTTGAGTAAACAGGCTCGGTTATTTATATTGAAAAATTCCAAAGATTAGGCTTCTGCTTTTTAACGTCTCGGCCCTAAAAGGTGTATGATGTATGTGTTTGGTTTGTTCTTTTTACATTTGCCCTTTAAGTGCAGAGTCCATTGATAGCCATTTAGAAAGCACCCAGGACTGGAGTGCCATGTGTTTTAGCAAAGCTAACAAGAGAGAGATTTTAGATACAAGGGCTAGTGTTTAAAACAGCCTCGTGAAATTACGGCTTTCTAGGGACTGCCAGGGATACAGGGGGGGTAGCAGTGAAGATTCAGAGGAAGTCTTAAAGAAAGGAGCTGTATCCAGTGCTGTGACCAGTGCCAGTGAGTGTCAGACTGGTGGTGCAGGCAGGATTAAGGTGGTGTCTGGAATTCAGACACTCCTGACCACAGATTGCTCATGCCAGGTTGCCCCGTAGCCGACTGGCACTGCAGCCAGCCCGTCAGAGTTACCTGGCAGCTGAGAGTAAGGGATGAGATGTACCCAGAGATGACAACTAGTTGCTTTTTTCATCCTGTCACATGGGGTGGTCAGAATGGTATTTATCCTTTTCTGACAGTGGATTCATACGTATTTTTTTCAGCCCTTTTACACCTCCAAGGAGTTATCCTTGCTGCTGAACAAGGCAGGGTGCTGCAAAGTGATTCAGTACTCCAGAGAGCTGTTTAAAATGTAAGCCACTGGATTTAATGAAGGGACGGGCTTTTCCCAGCACTCACCTGGTCTCTGGAACTTTTTCCTTACTTCCTCTGAAGTGGCCCTGCAAGAGGCCTTTTTGGAGAGGATTGTGTGTGATGCAAGGGTTACCGGAGCTGAGTGCAGAGTGTCAAATTTGAGCCACTATTCATGGTGGGTGAGGATGCCCCAAATGCCTGAAGATGTCGCCATCTGAACTGGATAACCAAAGTCATGAGATTGAGGGTGCCAGGGCCCTGTCAGCTGTTGAGGAACAAGATTTCCAGAGAGACTGATGGGAATTGATGGATCTTGGCCTTTCTCAGGATCAGACCTACCTCCCTTCAGGAATAACTATCGCCCCATGATTGATACAGCTTTCCAAAATTTAGATTATATTTGCACCCCCTTTTTTTTTTTTTTAACCTAAACTACAACGAGAGCCTTGGTCCGGGGCACTTTGGTGGCATGTGAAGTTGGCAAGAACTGGTGGTCTGGGGCACAAGCTTGGACTATTAACCTCTGACTCCCATTAGTTCCCAAGAAATGCCTAGTGCTCGGTGTTGCTTAATTAATTTGTAGTGAACTGACAGGAAGATGTGGGCCTGTTTTCTCCTAATTGTGTTACTTTATAAATATGTCCTTTAAAAACCTCCTTCGTGTTATTCTGTAGACTTTTGACCTCCCATTCATCATTCTCTTGCCATACAACAGATGGACTTGAATCTTGCATGAACCGATGTCAAGTCTTCCTCTAGCAGGAGCTCTCACCAGTATTGCTCCTAGCTGCTCTGCCTTACAAATACCCTCCCGCAATAGAAATGAGAAAAATGCCTTTATCCTCATTTCTCTGTGAAATACAATATATTTTGAAGAGAAGCCTAGACCTTCATGTTAATCATAAATCAATTATGTTTATCCCTAACCTAGAAAGCATGAAAATTCCTTATTGCAAAATCCGGGGGGGATATTCACAGTAATTGTGGCACCTTTTATACAAATCAGAAGCTCACATCACAATGATTAGAGCTATAACTGAGCAGTCGTCTGTCTTGGAATATTTGAAATGTCCACTGCACTTGCAGTGGAGGTTTGGGAATTTATTTATTTTTAATAGCTGAAGTAAATCCTTTTATTAAGCAGATTTCCCCTTTTTACTCCTCACGTAGCCTTTTGGGTTTAGTTAGATATTACACGACAATTCTGCATGAAGAAAGTGAGAAGGGAACTACAAGGTTAAGCCTGTAAAGTGCTATCTATGCCCGGTACCATTGATTTGGCAGATAAGCACCCTGCAAGATTGCTCCTTACACCTGGAGTCTGTAACTAGATTAGGTCAGTCAAGCTGTCCCCGCTGTTTGTTATTACTATTACTTGAAGCAGCCAATGTGTTTATCAGATGGAGACCTCCTCTGCGTTCAGGGATGTACAAGGAGAGTGGAAATGTGAGGAAAAGGTGGGGCGAGAGAAATATCCTTAATTCTGCTATATGCATAAGTAGCTGGGATACAGAGAAAGTAAAGATACTTCACTGTCTTCATGCTCCCACATATCTAGAGTTGAGAATTTGGGGCTGTTTTTAATTTGGTTTGGGGTTGTTTGGTATTTTTTGTTTGTTTGTTGTGGGGGAGTATGGGGTGGGGGAGAGGCAGATGTGCATATACAGTGCTGATCCCATCGGGAGCACAGAGGTTCCAATTGACAGCAAAATGAGAAAAATAGGTGGCTTGCACATGCTATTCTATTCCCAACCACGGCTAAAAACTGCCTGGGGTCATCATGGGCTCCCGGCTCCCTTAAACCAATTTACCTCATGCGATACTGAGGTTCTGGGTTTGGCTCACCTTGTGACGAGCGAATGCCAGAAGAACAAGCCTACTGCACCTTGCCTCATGGGTAAGCTGGCAAGATATCAAACAAGCACACTTCTTCTTGCGAGAGTTCACGTTTAATTGTCAGTGTCTAGAACTCGAGCACCAGCTACACCCCATTATTCCGTGTGCGTTATGGAATCGGTGTCACGGGCTCGTTTCTCCTTCTCGCCTCGGACTCTGTGGAATGTCAGCGTGATCTTATGGTCAGGCCCTGCTGCCCTTTCCACATTAAGCACTAAACTGTCAGAGTGAGTGGAAACAGGTGTATGCAGAGAGAGAGAGATGGCTATATCTGAGAGAGTGATTTTTGATTGTTGTAGCCACGGGTGAAATTAAATCTGGCTGGTAAGCGCAAGCGATATTTTTCAGGCTCATTTGTGCCTCTCCGTGGCCAGTGATATATGTGCCAGCAAGCACGTTAATAACGGGGCGACTTCCAAAGTTCTGTGCCCAATTCAGTTGCAAGTTAGTGCTTCTTGAGGACTCTGAAGTCTTTTGGCTTTGTTGTGTTGAACTGCACACCTCTCTGTCCTCAGTCTGTATTCTCACATTTCTGCATTGCTCCCTTCATGGTCAGAAAGCTTTTTTTATGCTTTTTTTTTTTTTTTAAGATTAGCAAGCCCACTTTATGCTAGCAAAGGAATAACTGGGAACAGCAACGAGGTTGTCATACTCAGTGGTACAGTAAATGCTAAAGCATGCCCTTTGATTAGCTGGCATCCTAACAAATGGCAATGAGAAATTAGAATAAGTATTCCAAGTAGTACTCCTGTGAAGTTTCAAAGATGATAGTTCTGCCCCTGGCATTTAATTTCTTATTTCTTATTCGGCTTTTTAAAACAAAGTTTCAAAGATGATAGTTCTGCCCCTGGCATTTAATTTCTTATTTCTTATTCAGCTTTTTAAAACTATGTAAAATGCATGAGCTTAGCCCCCTTTTTGCACTTTTCCATGGAGAAATCAAAACTTCCTAATGAGCAGGCCAAAAGATTTAAATGTACCCTTCATCTTTCTTTCACTTCCCTAAAAATACGTGACTAAAATCAATCCCAGTCAGTTCTCCTGCAATTGCCAGTGCTGGAAAACCAGCACCTGAAGCGTCCCATCATTTCCCACATGCTGTGAGATAGACAAGGAGGTTTCTGCTCTGCCTGGTGCAAGCTCCCTAAATGTAAAGAGCCCTTTGAGATCACGTACTCTTCCTAGAGACTGAGGCTATTGCTGCCACATGCATAGAAGCAGCTGCTATGTGTGTCAAAGTGCAAGGATGGTAACTAATTTTACAGGATATACAGCATAATGAAGAACTGGATTACTAGAGATGGGATTAAATGGCCAGTGAAATAGTCTCTTGTCATCACTTCAGTGGGGAAAGGGGGACATCTGGTGGGAGGTCTTGGTAAAAAGTGAGCAAGGCAATTTCCTACTCGAAGCACTGGGATACCAATCCCTGTGGAAGTGACATATTCTAAGTAACTCTTATATTTTGCTTCATTTCTAACCAGGACTGTTGGCTGGTTGATGAGTTAAGGCCTATCAAAATGGCCCAGCAGAATGTTTTGCAGTGGTACATACTGGAAAGCCCTCAATTCCCTTTTATCAAGTTCACAGAGAAGTATTGCTGAGCCTGGACGAGTGCCCAGTACCCTCTTGGACAGAGATTTTCACAAAAGCTCTGGGACAGAAGGGGTGAAAGGAAGTCTGATCCAGGAAAAGCACTTAATGCTTTTTGCTAGAGGTTAAAAAAGAAATATTAGAAACCTGCAAGGGTCACATGAGTACATAAGAAAGCAAGATGTTACGGCATTCACTAAGCCTTGAGTAGACATCTTCTCAAGGATTAGAACCTGCTTAACCAAGCCTTGGGAAGGAAATGAGGTGGGAGGAGAAACATACAGTAATACTTGAGCGTGACACCTCGAAATAAATTGAAAGGAGATAAAAGAATGTGGCACAGCCAGGGTACAATGCCCAGTACACTTTGGCCCATCGTGTAAATAATAAGGATTGCTTTTATAGACAAAGAGGAGGAGAGCTGCAAGTCTTTGTTGTTTCCATCTTCTCTGATCCTTTCCTAGCAACAGTCAGTCTGGAATATGCGGCTTTGTTCCTTCTGCTAACGTTACACAGCTTCTATCCCATTTTGTGAAGCATCCCCCTCAGAAAGCATCCTGTGAGGAGGCAGCTCCGAGGTCCCAGCAGTCTCAGGGTGAGAGCTTCGATCTTGCAGTGGGAGCAGCGATGCCAGGAAATCCTTCCCTGCAGGAGCATTGCTGCAGGGAGCTTTGAGAAGGCAGCCAGCACGACATGATACCCTGCTGCTGCTGCTGCTCTTTCTGCCAGACCTGCTTGCTTTGCAGCTCAGCTATTTCACCCACTGCAGACTGGGTGGGTTTCATTTCCATGCAATTCTGTGGCAAACAGACACGTTCCTTTTCACCAGAGTGCACAAGAGATCTGTCGCAAGCCGAGATTTGAAGTGAGCGTGCTCCCTTTTCCCCTGCTGCACTGCACGCTGTATTTCACTTCTTTGTCTTTATCACCTTCTGTTCTGTGTCCCATGGCAGCACGGTGTACTTTTAGCCCATCCCTGTTGCAAACTCTGAATTTTTTTAATATTTCTTGGTTCTCACTAGAACATTGTCTCTGAATACATTCCAGATTTATCTGCAGTCTTTAAAGAGCAGTACAGGACTATCAGTGCAGACAATTTATGCTTGCATTTGCCTTTAAGTTATCACTAGCTTAAGGTCTTAAATCAGATTATGATTAGCTTGCTTTTGCAAAGCTAAAGCAGAACTTTCTAAGATAAACTGTATCTTGGTACTATCCAAAAAGTTATTTCCGTATAAAGTATGTTTATTAAATGTGCTGAACTGTTATAAAGTTCTTTTAAATTTATGAAAAGACCAAGAAACTGCTTGGCAAGAATACTTGAAATGACAATATATATCATAAATGCCTTTCATACGATATAAAGAACAGCATGCAAAAAGAACGACTAAAAAAGTTCAGCCTGTTCACTTATGCTCCGAGTATAACACAAGCCAAGCTGACCTCATTTTATATGAGGCCGTTACATACTCAAATATACCACTGAGCTCTATTTTATCTGTCGTACTTTCATTATTTTTGGCCAAATCTGAAATGGGAGCATTGAGGCTTCCGAGCCGCCTCGTGGAGAGGAATTTAAAAATGGAACGAGGTTCAGAACTGACCCCTCTGATGGATACACGTGGGGATTTTAAAAAAAAAATAGGCTTCTCAGCTAGCACAAAGAAGCAATGCTAATGTTGTCCTATCTGGAATTGCACGTTCTAATTGCCTGGACTTCTTCTGCAAGTGGAGTTTCAATTCTCTGTTTCAGAAGCAGGTGATCTCACGGTTTGTTAATTTTGGCAGTCGCTCTCTGGGTAGCTCTGTAACACACGACAACTGGCAAGTTAAGCCATTAAGAAAACTCTTCGAGCCAAGTGCCCTTTTACTGTGAAGCAACGAAGAATAAGATTTCTTGCACTAAATCTCCAATTCCCCTTGGTTCCTGCAGGCTTTTATAGCAGCGGTGCCGAATTTTTAAAGGCAGGCTGTCACAGCTGATGGTGGGTGATGGAGCAGCTCTGCGAAGCACCGTTGCTCGGCTCAGCTATCCCACTGATGACTCTCCGGAGTTATTGGAGTTGATATTGAGATGATATAATCAGTTATTGGTTGAATAACTTTTCTGTTTAGAGATGTACCTGTCCAAACCAAAATTCCAGATTTCAATGCCCATTAATGAAGAAAGTTTTAGCACCCAAATTTGTTCCTGCGGTTGGTAGGTGGCAAAGGCAATGTCAGAGTCTTTGCCATCTGCGAGATTGTTCTGCTGAGGAGTCCATTGGCAAAGCTGCCTAACTGAATTTTCAAAAGGATTGAGCAACTCAATTGCCTGTAATTAAAGAGTTCAGCATGCTTAGAAAAATAGTCACATTTCAGCATCAGTCTGGTATGTTCTTCTCCTTCTGCACCACACTAGTGTGATGGGATTGCCTACTTTCCTCTGGGACACTGCCTATTTACTACTTGCTAGTGAAAAATACCAGCCTTGTTGGAATAATCATCTGATGTGTTGTGGTAGGTCCTGCCTCCCTGAGAGCCACGGTAGCTTAACAGCTAAGGGTGCACTACCAGAAGGCCAGTTGGAAGGCCAGTTAATGCTAGGGCATTGAGAGGCATATTGCTTGGGCATAAACTGTGCCACCAGTATCACCCCTGAGGGTTAATGGGACCTTCCTTGCAGAGTCCAGAAATGAGAAGATTTGCATGACTTATATATGTGTGTGTGTGTGCACACATCTATTTTTCAAAACGCCTTCAGATCACTTCTGTGGAACTGTAGCCATCTGTAAACCTGTTCCTTGTCTAACTTGAGCAATTTTAATTGTCCCAGGCTCATCCATGCAATAAACAGATGACACGTGTAGTTGCAGTAGGGAAAAAAATAGGTCCCTTGTGGTAGCAGAAGGCAGCAATCTTCAGCACAAAAAAAATAAGTGGCATTTGCAAGCAAAAGCTTCTGCACATATGTGAAATATATTGTTAGTGATTTGGGTTAAAATGATACTAGAGTTAATGCTTGTCTCATGAACAGTGCAAAGAAAAAGAACTATTTTTTAATTGGGGTTTTCTGACAAATCTTGTATAAACAAACCCAAACTCCATTGAAGTTCACAAACAGAATCCAAGCCAGATTAGTTTAGTATGGTTTGGGATTGCTTTTGTCCACCGTACAACTGGACTTTCTATAGCAGGCTGGTTCCCCAGCATAAGCCTGTTGACAACAAACTTACACGACCCGTGCGCAATGTGTGCCCAGCTGAAGGTGTGTGATATATGCAGAAGTATTTTTCATGATGAAATCTGCATCTTCCTGGAAGATCAACACTTTGGCTCCTGAGCCAGAGGTAAAAAGTACTCTGTGGGAGAATTCAGAAAAGGAAACATTCATTTGAATTGAAAGCACAGACAGGAAAATACATGACATTTATAGCACAACAGTTTATTTCTAAGAGATTAGCTGATGAGATTTTAGGAATAAATACAATGTACATTAGGTTTAGAAAAGGCTTTTCCCTAGATTACCGTAAGAACGTTATGCCATTGATTTCTGACACTGGATTTGTAAACTTAAAATGTAGTGCTGAATCAGTAAGCACAGCTTTTGTGGGAGTTAAAAATCACCTCATGCAGTAATTGTTTCAGCCTTAACTTTGACGGCAGCAGAAGCGTGGGAAGTGTGATTTCTGTTCTAACTGTGCAGTGATTGGGCTGGGTTTACTAGTTTCACTGTAATTCCTTTGAGTTAATGTAGCTACGCTAGAAGAAAATTATTCTCTGGTCCAATTGTCACCTGGGTCTTTCTTTTTATGTATTTTTAAGCAAAAATAACTGTGAGAGGGCTGTACTGGTTGCCTCTGTAAATGCTCATGCTGACTCAACACCTCTGTCATATGGTTGCAGTCCTTGTCTAGCTGGTAGAAATATTTCTAATCAGGAGGAGAACTCAAAATACCGCTGAGTGGTATCAACCCGTGGTGGGTGGTTGTCAGAAAATAGGATTGACACGTAAGATTGTTTGTGAGAGTGTTGGCACAACTGTTTGTGGAAAACCACACTGAAACTAGCTCGGGAGTAGAGCTGGAATAGTTTTCTGCAAAACAGGTCTGCTTCACATATTTTAAGCTATCCTACTTGGCAGAAGCCGACGCTGCTTGGGCTTTGGTCAAATTCTGTCCCTTTTAATGGAAAGGACAGTCATTTTTACATCTTGTGTGGAAGTGGCAGTAACAATTAAATATTTCTGGTACTATCAACTAGGGAGGTGCAGGAGTGGTGTGCTGATACTGAAAACTCTCTAAGCTGCTTCTCCTCAGAGTGGCCAGCGGAAAGATAAGGTTGAAAGTAGCACACAGTTCTCTTCCTCCACTAACTCTCTTCTTACTGGCCTGTTTGTTGAATGTTGGAAGAATAGCTAGGAAAAAGTGGTATTTAAAATCTTGGAACTCATTCGGTGAAACAAAAGCCTGATGCCTACTGCAAAGTCTTCACTGACATCAAGATAAAGTTGACCTTCAGTTAACCAGACACTGATCTTTCATCATCCTTTGACATTTTTGTGCTTCTTCCATCATTTCTTCTTCCTATTGTTTCTCCTTTTCCTTTGGCCATTGGAGAAGCAGATGCATATTGGTATTTCTATGTACATATGTGTGTGTGTGTATTTTTATAAATACATATATGTGTTTAACTTTGTGCATAAACATAAATTTATTCTATATATGAGTAATCCTGCAAAAGAAAACAATCATCAGTAACTAAAATTCATTTCTCTACATCCACTGTGCTGAGCAACCATCAGGAAGAGGAGAACCCCAAAGCACAGGAGTATTAACTGACTCTCTGAAGGCAATTCAGGCAACCAGGACCAGCCCTAACCGTACAGACAGGGAGAATGCTGAAGCACCTGAGTCTGTCTCAGGACACCACCGATGCCCTGAGTCATTCTCACTTCCCCCTATATTGTTAGGAGATATTTATGTTACAACAGAGCACAGGAGCACAAGTCGAGATAAGGTGCTACCGTGCAAGGCTCTCGAGTGGACTCAGCACCAGCGCTGACTGCCTAGGAAAGCTTGCATCAAGTCAGAGAGCTCTCAGCAAATCACTCCTGTAACAGAAATTACTCATCCTCTGAGCACCAAATGCCTCGTTAAGCTCCAAGATGTGCAGGGAGACACCGTAATCGCATTTTGCCCTGAAGCGTTTGGGAGTTAATAATTCTTGTAGAGAAAATCCCCCTCCTTCAATGCTCAGAGGAACTCATTGTCCACGCAGCCACCAGCTCAGACCGGTTCTCATGTAGAGATGTTGCTTCAAAGGGACAACAAGGGTTTTATGCAGTGTGCTGGAATGTAATTCTGCATCACCTACTCGCAAAAAGATAATAATGAGCAGGAACTGCAGCAGCGATGGGGAGCACTTGGCCAACAGACACTGATAAGAATGTGTGGGGTAACAGAGAAACATCTCGTGGAGTAACAGAGAAACATCTCTTGGGGTAACAGAGAAACATCTCTTGGGGTAACAGAGAAACATCTCTTAGAGAAACAGAGAAACACCTCTTGGGGTAACAGAGAAACACTTCTTGGGGTTACAGAGAAACATCTCGTGGGGTAACAGAGAAACATTTCTCAGGGTAAAAGAAAAACATCTCTTGGAGCAACAGAGAAACATCTTTTGTGGTAACAGAGAAACATCTCTTGGGGTAACAGAGAAACACCTCTCAGGGTAACAGAGAAACATCTCTTGGAGTAACAGAGAAACATCTCTTGGGGTAACAGAAAAACACCTCTCAGGGTAACAGAGAAACATCTCTGGGCAGCTCAGGCTTTGAGAGGCATGCTGGTTTCCACGTACACCATGCTGGGTCCATTTCTGGCACTCCCAGCTGCCCTGCAAGAGAACTGAAGGTCAGGCAAGAGCTGGGGGCTGCTCTCATCTCCCACTCATCTTGCTGCCAACGTGAAGAGCCTCCTGTCACACCCACGGCTCTGCAATGGTGTAAGCCTTCTTGAAAGGAAAGGGAAACCAAGCTTTTAGTGTCCCTGTAGCTCAGTTCCTTATATTTGAAAATATTGTGAAGGCTTATTTGTTTAGCATTGTTTTAAAGTTCAGATGCCTTGTGCCTTTTACACAAGTATTTGGAAGCTGTCCTTATGTGAGCTTTTACAACTTATCTCCTCTGGAGTGCTCCAAGGATCCAGACAGATTTATTCCCTTCACATAGGCTTGCTTTCTCTGTCTCTGTTCCTCCCTCTGCTCATGTTCTGTAAAACATATTAACTTCTTTGTCCTGAAAGGTATTTACTTTTAAGTTATTCAAGAGATGGTCCTGAAACTCCACAGCTACAGGAATTAAACATTATCTAGTCTTTGGAGCTGCAAGTGTTGCTATGTTACTTTGATTCTAGGTGCAAAAAAGATTCCTCCCTCCTTTTCAGTGACTCATTAGGCATTGCTCTGTAGGAAATATTTCCATCCACTGACTTACATATTTTATCAATGGTTATAAATACCCTGAATGGGCACAAGCCAATCAAATAAACAAATACAGCTGATTCCTGGCACTTGAATGAGATCAGAACCAACCATAATCAACCACTTTATAGCACGAGTAAGTTCATGTGACTGACTCTTAAATTTTTGATCCAATATATTTTTAAGAGGAAGAAGTGCTTTTAATTCCTACCTCACACTGCCCCAGAGTTGTAATTATTGCACCACTTCTTTGTATTTAATCTTTTCATGGTTTTTTTATGTCTCCATGTATCTACTTCATAAATCCCCAGATGTTTTTTTCCCCATTTTGGATAACTTTACCTCCTTCTGGAATGGCAGACCTCTGGAAGTGGAAGTAACAAATAAGCTGTTGTAGAAGAGACTGAAAGATTGATGAAGCACAGGAACTAATAAATTACACGGAGGGAGCAAGCTCTGTGCACTTATTTCACATAATTCTTTAAAAATATTATGATGTAATGATTATTTTTGTTCCATTAAAAAGGGTTTTGGCAAGAACTCGCCAGTGAACACATTCTAGCATGAAGCCTACACCCACTTTTTTCTTTTTTTTCCCTGACAGGAACTGGTAAAGGAAAAAAAAATCCTCTAACTGGGAGTAGATCTACTGGAGGACACCAGCATTGCCTGATCTGCACGCTCCTTTGTGGGGTTCTTCCTCATTCAGGTAACCTGCGTGGTGTGTCAGGAACCAAGCCCTGCAGAGTTGTGTTATTTAAGTCATTTCCCTCAAGGTGACCGTTGCAGGGCAGTCACCTCAGGAACCTGACAAATCTGGTAACCAAAGTCAATGAAGCTGTAGAGAAAAATACTATAGGTCAACAAGGGGTATAAACATTGATTAGTATTTGTGGAGTAATCTGTAATAACAAGTTAGACAATGCAGTGCCGTTAACTGCTCGGTGCTGCAAAGGGTGAGCAAACAGGAGTAAAAACTAAAGCTGCCTGGATTTGTTATTTTCCATTGCAATTTGTGTAACTGTAGTTCCATAAACAGCCTCCCTGATTTCAGGAGAAATATCCGAATTCTTCTGTCAATCACGTGTGCAGGGGCTGAGCGTTGTTTCTGCTTAAAGAAGCTTCACACATTGTGTCACAAACCTCGCCTTTGAAGAAACAATGCATTTAGAGGCAGGTGTGAAAGACCTCAACTCCAGAGCTCCAAACAGGAGGATTACCTTGAATTAAGGGTGGAAGTGATTTCGGCCAGAATGGAAGTGATTTCCAGAAGCACCATCTGTTTCTATGGCTGGTCATTGTTTGGATTATTTATGACCATCATTTTAGATTTAGCTGGTTTACCTTTGGATAGCCTCCGAAAATAACTACTGACTCTTTGGGTTTTCAAGGTAATATATTAAGATGCAAGAGTTTAACGTTATTATTTTACAGAAAGACCCACAAGCCTTTTTATGTAACCTATCAATACCTACAAACCCAGGAAACAGCAATGGCATGGCACGGCAAAGGGAACTGCAACGTGACACATTAGTTGTTCACACCATCAGCTATGCTAATTGAAATTTCTTCATGAGAAAAACAGAAAAGCAAAGGACAGCTTCTTTTTTTTTTTTCCTATGGAACTTCCTCTCCCCCTCAGTATTTAGTGTGGTTTTCTCTTCACATTACGGTTCAACAGAGAGAGAGAGGAGTAGGTGGGATGAAGCTCCTCCAAAAAAAGAGTAGAAAAGAGAAAGGAAAAGGGTCCTGAGGCTTCATGGCTTGCATCAGACTGAAAATGGATGGAAGGAGATAGAAAAAAGTCTTTTCCATATCAGCCTGTATGATCTCATCTTGCACTATTAGAAGTGCTGGGAGTCTTTCAATTTTCCTTGCGGTCCCACAATGCAAAAATGTTGTGCTAAAATAAAAATGGACAGGACCCTGGCTGGTTTTGCAAACGTGCATCGAGAATAGTTCAAATTTAGGTCGAAAATAAGCTAGTAGGAATTAGTGTCTGTGGGAAAGGTTTTGTAAGACCGAGGTGGTTTTAGCTGGAGTATAATTACACTTTTCATGCTCACAAGGTTATGCATACCAATATATAGAGTTCAGAATTAAAGAGCATGAACTTTCATGAATTTGTTTGTATTTAAAGGGCAGAACTCCAGTCAAATGAGAATATTTATAGAATTTATTCTTCAAAAAGGGTGAGCTCACAATCTCATGTAGCTTTTGGCTCCTCTCAGTGTAACAGCCTAAAACAAACTCTCGAGATTAAAACACCTTTACCGTTTCACTTTGGACTTTGTGGCTTATGACCAGTCTTGCTTTAAAATTAATTTCGCAATACTCTGAATCCACAAAGCGTTCTACAGAATGCACATCGATAAGGATGTTGGCAACCATTGAAACGACATTTGAAACATATACTGCAAAGAAAAGTCAGTTTTTACTTAGCAAAATAAGGTTAAATTGAAGAAAACATTTTTTTGGGGGGGGGGGGGTCTTCTTAATAATGTACTGTATTCTGTTTCTCACCAGAGAAAATATTCTTAAATTATGAAAATCTAAAAAAGACTTTCTTTCTCGTGATCTCCCTGCATTCCCCCATTGATAGAGAATAAATCCAAGAGAGATAGTGCAGTACAGTGCTACAGGAAACTAGGGTTATTTTAGGGTCCTGGGTATTTTAGGAAGAACTCTACATACCTGGTAGAAGAAAAAGAACATCAGATGAGGATCTGAAAAAAAACCCCACGAATTCAGGTCTCTCAAGTGGTACTGCAGAAAGATCTGATTCTTTCATTTGCATGAAAAAAAAAAGCCAAACTGCTGCATACCTAGCTTTTTTTTGTTACTTATCTACTCAAATTCCCTTTGGCATGAGCTTTTTAGCAGTCAGTGAAGACAATCAAGCACATTATCACATGGGAGTGCTGCAGTGGAACGCAGCAGAGGAAGTGAACCAGGCTGACTTACTCTGTTACAGCTGGGAGCTTCCCAAAATGCACTCAGTACTGTGCTCTGTCATCCTATAATCTTCCTTTTTATGATTCTAGCCCCAAAAAATTAAGTCATCTTCGATCCAAATTTAAATGTCCATATTCATCTGAAACACTAGCAAAAAAAATGAAATTACATGCTATCGATGTGTATAACCACCTGATGAGAGGGAATAAAGAGGGAGCCAGGCTCTTTCCAGTCACGTGCACTGACAGCACAAAAGGTGATGGGTGCAGCTTAATAAACGTGAAATCTGAAGACAAGAAAGACCTTTTTTACTCTGGGGGTGGTCAAACCACTTGCACAGGTTGCCCAGAGGGGTTGTAGTCTCCGTCCTTGGAGATGCTCAAAACCCAGCTGGATGTGGTCCTGGGCAACCTCCTTTAGGTGATCATGCTTGAGCAGGGGCATGGACTAGATGACCTCCAGAGGTGTCTGCCAACCTCAGTGGTTCTGTGAAAAGAGGAACACATCCTACAGCTAGTCCATCTAGTTCACCTCCTGTGTAAGACTGATGGCACAGTGGGAAGGAGTTGATCATACTGTACCTGTTTAATCTAAGATTCCACAGCGGCTAAATCGCATTTTTTTGAACCTTACCAATCACAAACAGCTAAGGAGAAAGGAAAAAGCCAGGGGGTTTTATGTACCCTTTGTCCTTGCGGTTAATTGGCTTCAAATACTGCATTTAACCCACTGTGGAACTGAGACATCTTTTTGTTCCAAGTGTCTTGCTGATTTGATCAAGCAGCGTGAAAACGTGTTTGGAAGTTTGCTACAAATCGAATACCAAACCAGCACTTATTTGTACCTGACTTAATCTTATACTACCGCCTAGTGGCTACCAGCTAAATGAGTCACTGTACAGCTTCACTGCCTTTTATGTTGGAGAGAGATGGAGAGCAGTTCTGTGTGCTAGAATATTGTTTTCATTCATTTTTAGAAGCCGTATTATGTGTTTTATACGTCCACGCAGTACTAGTGTCGCTAAATGTAGTGAAGACCAGAGAAATGGCCATGTTGAAGAACACTAATAGTCACGTTGAGCACTCCTGGTAATTGAGTGCAGTCTTAATGTCGACAAGATCTCCATTTTAGCCTAGTTAGGCTTTGAGATATAGAATTGATTTAAAAATGAGCTGTAGATAAGGACTTCAGTCATCACGTTTGAGATATCTATCACTTCTTAATACTAGAAATAAACATTCTTGGGGTAGATTGTGTTACAGATGTTCAGTGAGGGGTTTCTTGCATCTTCCTGCAAATCTCTCGTGGCCCAAACGTTCATAGGCTTGGTGGTGAATAGAGTTTATCTTGCTCAGTGTAACAGATCCAGATGCAGTGACCCTCAGGCATCTATTTCCCATTGGTTGCTGTAGTTTCTGTACCTGGCTAACTTGACAAGTTCAAGCCCATGATTGTATTGAGCTTGAAGTGTAAATCATTCAGGAGTTTTCCCATTTCCTCCAAAGCCCATGCCATGGATCCTAACAGCAGGGCATGACTTTACAGGAAAACAACCTCAGGTTTTCACAAGTGTAGAGGAAAACACGAGCAGTGAAAACTACCTCTCCAGCAGCTAGCTGGAGGAAAGGATTCCTGCTCAGGGAGATGAGTTCCCAGCCATTCACACTACGTGACTTTTAATACTTGGCATTTTGCACCCCTGCCCCAGAAGCTGCTTCCTGCAGCTGTCAGCATCCTTTGTGACAGCCCGAGTTACTGGAGCGAGAGCAAGAGATGTGCACTTTGACTACTTCTAATTTTATTTTTTTTAAACCAGTGTATCTATATGTAGGGCTATATATAGATAAACTCAAAATTAACTGATTTAGGTCTCCTCCCTAGAGGCTTCTGTAGCTCAGGTCTTGCTGGAAGGAGAAATTTTAGTACAGAAAGTTATGTGTGGAACAGAAAACCCATCACGTTTTGTCCACCAGACGGCACTTCTTTATCGGGCTTCTGTGTTTAATAAAATCACCTTAAGGCAAAACGAAGTTTGGGTTCTGATTATATGAGGTGTGAAGTGTTATTGAGCAAGGATCTGTCTGTTTCTGCAAGTGTGATCTACCCAGATCTCTTCTGGGGCGGGGATTTTTGATCTTTATAGAGGGAATGGGATTTCTGTCATTGACTTAAAAGAAAAGCAGCTTGGCCTCAATTAGGTAGAAGCATTAGGGAAACAAAATCTATTTGCAGTGTGCAGAACAGGCTATTTTCCTTCTCTCTGAATTGTTAGAAGAGCTGTATGAGTGATGGTGAGTGATTTATGCAACAGAGAAGGGAAATGGAAAAGGGGACAGTCGCTGAGTGACACAAACTCAGAATTCTGGACAATGAATACACCAAACAGGGAGTACAATTAAATCTGCAAGAGCTTCCTGTTCTAGGATAGTAGAACTCATAAACCTTTATTTTGATGCAGGTTTAGTCCACCACACACATGGTCTGGTGTTCCTTCTCCACCCTACCAGCTGGAAGTTGGGCTGCAGCCATTGGGTGAGAGACATCTGTACAGTGTAGATGAGGGGAAAAAATTGCCCCTGCACAGCTTGAGTTTGGAAACTGTCCCTTTATCAATCAGCTGTGCAAAAACCATAGCTTAACATTGTTTAAAAACGTTTTGTTCTGTTCTGCACAGTTTGCACAATTTCCATATGCCTGTGTTTAGGAAGTGTAGATGATGTGCAGGACTGCTGGAACCTGACACAGTTTCCCTAGGGGGACAGGTCCACCTCATGGCAGCAGCCAGTGCACCCCAGTACCCCCAACCAATACACTCCCAGAAAGACAACTTCAGGCCTTACTTCTAGACCCTTTTAATCCTTTCCATAGCAGCTCTCTGGCAGTAATGGCTTTCCCAGAAACAACACAGTGAGATCAGAGGGAAGCCCTGCCAAGACCTTTGTGCTGGGACAGGTCTCTGACACTATCTCGGCTGATGATTGGGGAATATGGGGTTGATGACATGGAACTGGAGAAGAGGGTTCATTTCCTGACTAGCCCGTCCACATTTTGGCCTTATATTTCTGTTCATTTGCAGGAAGGGTGATTTAGAACCATTTGTGCTTTGCTACTCCATTTACTTTCCAGGCTTCTCAGAGGCTGCTGAAAGCACCTCTATATAAATTACTTCTTGTTTAAATAATGGAAGTTTCTGTTTCCTTAGAGCAATACAATTGCACTTAGTACCACTGCTGAATGTTTTCGGAACCTTGGCTAGCATTGTTCTGCTGAAAAAACAGGTTTTGATTTCAAAAGCTTCTAAGTAAGAGCTGGATAAAGGCTTTGAGTATCTCTTGTAAGGGCACCTACAAGAAAACAGTGTCTAAGGTACCTTGTTCTCTTTCTTAGAAGCAAGAAAAGGCTTCATCGTGTCAATGCATAGAACTGGCACAGAAGTCCCATTTACTCTGACCAATTTGTTTCTGTTACGGAAAACTGTTTCCAGGGCATTTGCTTGAATCAGCTTTTCTACACAGTTCAATTGTGTGCTAATCTACACTACACAGCAGGAATCTGCCCGGCCCTGTGCTGGCACTGGCAGCAGACACTGAACTGGGAATGATAGCTCCAGTTAGTCTCCAGTTGTAGAAATAAGCAGCTCAAGTACTAAGCAATTCACAGAAACGTAACAGCATCCTGGAATGGTGCTGGTGCCATTTCTGGCTTCCACATGGATCTTCTTTATCCATCTCAGAAGAACATCTTCTGATTTAAAACCTTTCTGCAAAGGAACAATTCCTAACCTTCTCTTTGCTGTCATCTCCACCTCCCTTCATAGCTCCCATACTGCCAGTTCCCCCCTACTGCTGCTTCTCCCTCAACCCAGAATTAATGCTGGAATCTTTACAAAAGGAATTAAAGGGGAAATGTTCATACCTTTACTAAATTCACTACAAAAAATTACTACAGCAACGGTACTCTAAAACTGATAATCAGACTATATCGTTGCCATGGTGATCAAAATCAGGACGGCAACTTTTTTTCATTTTTCAGCCTGCACTTCTGATATCCTAAAGAATTTGGTCCCTGGACAGGGATCTAATTAACTGCAGAACACCAAACAAACCTCTGAGCCATGAAAAAGAAATTAAATATTTGAGAGTTTTACGATCATATCTCCAAGGAGGAAAGAGGAAAAAAGGGCAGGGTTGAGAATGTTCTCCTACTGAGAAAGGAGGGACGGGTGACTGAACAGAGAGTAAGGATGAGGCTGAGACACGGACATACAGAAACAACCTTTTAAGTTGATGGGAAGCACACAGTCCTCTTAATGTCGTGGGTCTCCTCCTAATGCCACCCAGTGCCAGACTCTTGACCCAGGATCTCAGAAGAACAACACTACTAAGGAGTCGTAGACCAATTCCCTTGACAGATTGTTCCAGGTACATATATTCCCTTCCAGACCTCACTTCAAAGGAAAGACATCAGTGAAAACCTGGTTCTGCCTTCAGTCCTGGAGCTGCACGTGACAGGGTATTTTCTCACATTCTCCATGCCAAGGCAAGGACTAAAAGCAACATTGAAGCTTACAAACATCTTTTACAAGACTAAAGTGTGTCAGTATTGTGCATTTGTGAACTTGATACATCAGGAAGTCTCGTAATGTCTATATTTTTGCCTGCTTTGTTTACTAAAAGGTTTCTTACAGTGATATGCACTATTTTAAAGGATTTTATGCTGTTTTAAAGGATTCAGTGGTGTTTCATGGAATCCAATGTACACTATAGCCACTACTAAATAATTGCCTAAAATGACAAAAAGGCATAGTCAAACCTCATCAGTGGTCTGCAGAAGTGCCTCTCTGTAGAGTTCAAGTTACAAAATCTCTCAGCTGACATCTAGAGAAAAAAGCCAAACAGACAGGAAGGACAAGGAATTCTAACTGACAAGCTAAGGATCACACAGCTTGATAAGAAATTCAAAATGAAGAAAAGAAGCAGGAAAGGCATTGAATTGAGCAAGTATTTTGACTTTAAATGGGGTTTAGTTTAATTAATTTAGTTTAAATTTAGTTTAATTTAGTTTAACAGCAGTTGCCTCTGAGCAACTCTAGTTGGGAGGTTTCCCTGCCCATGGCAGGGGGATTGGAACAAGGTGATCTTTAGAGGTCCCTTCCTACTCAAGCCATTCTATGGTTCTATGATTCTGTGATTCTATGATTCTGTGATTCTGTGACTCTATGATTCTATGATCAGAAAATTTATCTGGTTAATACATTTAGGAACATTTCAGAATAGCCATTTCTTAAAATCTCTGGCATTTTCCCCTTACAATAATTCTTCCAAAGTAAAGGATTTTTTTTTTTGCTTTACACAGTCAGGCTTTGCAGCTTTGAAGCAACACAAGTTCTCCTTGTTCTTTCGCTTGGTCACACCTCACTCATATGACAGTGAGGAAACCGACTGGGAATTTCTATAGGCAGTGGGTTCAGGTTGAGTTTCCACATGTAGTATTGCAGGTAAAGCAGCACTTTTCAAATGACCAGGTGCAGTGTCAAGGGCACTGTAAGGTCACATTAGACTCATGTAGTTTTTAGTGTCATTGCTCCTCTCTAAGCACCATGCATGGAACATTTCCTTCAAGCGTCAAATTCTGGTGCTGTTGCCTACGGCTGCTCCTCTGATGTCTGTGGCTGTAGCCACGCTCAGCATGAGCAGCACAACTCTTCCTGGGAGCTGGCTTTTGGATCACACTGAAACTGCACGTAGAAAAAAGGGCTACAAAGTGCTCAATATATGTCCAAGAAAGTCATCATACACTTTAAACAGAACTTTGGATTACCAACAGGCGCAGGTTCAACAGCTTGCCTCCTTCTTGACTAGGTGTCTTAATGTAATGAGCATCTCTCTTAAAATCACCACCCTGAGTTTGTTTAAATCAAATGGCTACTTTAGCATACGTTAGATCAGCAGAGCTGGGCTGACGGGCTGGCTTCCATCAGATTGGACTGGAATAACAGATCTTACTATGAATGTTCCAGGATATCTGCCCACAGTGGAAACTCCCGTTAAAAATAAAGTAGCTTTACTCCTTACTCTTACATTCTGGCATTTTTTAGAGTTAAAGATCTGTGTAGTTTTAGTAATTAAAAAGGGAGGAATGAGGACACAAACAAGAATATGAAATGCAGCTTTTAGAACAGCTTTTCAGTCACTTCCTTTTCCATTGTATTTCCCCGTGGTATTAGTAATTTGCTTTCCTTTTTTTTTTAACAAGCAAAACAGACATGCAGCACTGGAGCAGACTTAATTCTTTGGTGGTGATAAATTTGCTCCATTCTGTTTGGGTGTCTCCCCTGAATATGAAGTCCAAAAATAACCTGAAAAGGCAAAAAAAAGAAATCCTAGGGTATTTTAAAAGCTAAAAGGCTTCAGTTAGGGTTTTTTAATGACAAAAGCTCTCCATAATTAGACTCTAAATCATCTAGGCAGCGTAAGTCTTTTCATTGTCTTTAAGTACAACCTCCACTGAAGCTGAATCACAGGCCCTGAGTGGCTTTAAACACTTCATAGCTGTTTCTTTAATGTCAGTCCATAATAATCTTTGATACTAGCTCTCCAACACTGATTTGGAAGGCAAAAATAAAGTTAAAAAAAAAAATCATTTCAATGCATAACTCATTCAATATCCTCAGCATCTTAAGAGGTGATATTTAAACCAATTTGCTCAGGAGATGAGGAACAGGAGGCTTGACAGCTATGAAAAACTCAATTATTTGGGATTTGTTTGTGGGGTTTTTCTTCATATTTCCGAGTTTCTCCTTTCACATTTACTATGTTTGTCTTTTGTTGCCCCAAGGAGAAATTGTAGTAGCAATAGTAGCTTCTTTGCATTTCTTTAATTAAATTCTGAAAGGCACCAGATGCTTCCATGTGCAACCTCCCTTTCTTTTACTAAAGCACTGAGGAGTTAATCATATAGTAGGCTTTAGTTTGCTCTGAACCCAGGCTGGGGCAGAGTTAATTAAGTCTTGCCATTTAGTTAAAGTGTACCCTGTCACCACAACAGGTCTCTGCTGCGTTGCTTTGTATTGTTTTTTCAATCCAGTAGAGAATTTCGAGATTTTAGTGCTCTCTGTAGTTTAAATTATTAAAGACTTCATCTGTAATCATTTCTCCTTGTCCAAGAGCTGTTATAATTTGGCCCTTAGGAAGTGGCTGATTCAGTCGTCTTGAAGAGTAGGTCTCTAGGGCTTAAAGAAGCAGCAGGACAATTTCAAAGAGGATGGTTTATATTACTTTTAACCAGATTCACTGTGTATTTAGGTGCTCAAAGGTGTTCCTGGGATTTTCACAAACATCTCAGGCCACTTTTAGAAATCCCAGTGTGGCGTTATCTACATCATTAGGTGCCGTAGAAACATAGAAGCATTTTGGCTGGAAGAGACCTTTAAGATCACCAAGTCCAAGTGTTAACCTCACACTGCCAAGTCCACCACTAAGCTGTGTCACTCAGCACCATATCTACACGTCTTTTAAATACCTCCCAAGATGGGGACTCCACCACTTCCCTGGGCAGCCTGTTCCAGGGCTTTACAACCCTTTTGGGGAAGAAATTTTTCCCAATATCCAGCCTAAACCTCCCCTGGCACAACTTAAGCCCATTTTCTCTCATCCTATCACCAGTCACCTGGGAGAAGAGACCAACCTCCACCTCACTACAACCTCCTTTCAGGTATTTATAGAGAGCAAGTTCTCCTCTGAGCCTCCTTTTCTCCAGGCTAAAAAACCCCAGCTCCCTCAGCCACTACTCCTGAGACTTGTTCTCCGGACCCTGCACCAGATTCATTGACCTTCTTTGGACATGCTCCAGCACCTCAATGTCTTCTTGTAGTAAGGGGCCCAAAACTGAACCCAGTACTCAGGTGTGACCTTACCAGTGCCAAGTACAGGGGCACAATCAGTTCCCTAGCCCTGCTGGCCACATTATTTTTGATCCAAACCAGGATGCCCTTGGCCTTCTTGGCCACCTGGGCACACTGCTGGCTCATGCTCAGCCGGGTGTCCCCCAGCACCCCCAGGGCCTTTTCTGCTGAGCAGCTTTCCAGCCCCTCCTCCCCCAGCCTGGAGTGATGCCTGGGGTTGTTGTGACCCAAGTGCAGGACCCGGCACTTGGCCTTGTTGAACCTCGTGCCGTTGGCCTCAGCCCGTTGATCAAACCTGTCCAGATCTCTCTGTAGAACCTTTCCACCCCTAACTTGGTATCATCTGTCAGCTAACTGAGGGTGCCCTCTATCCCTTCATTCAGGTCATTGATAAGGATATTAAACAGAACAGGACCCAATACTCTTTGACTATGTTCATGACTTTTGCATCCTCTTTCCAAGGACACTCCAGTGTTAATCAAGGCAGCTATTTTGCCATATAACCCAGAAACAGCCAATGAATTCACACTCTTTACCTTTCATAACAGAAATTTTATCCAAATAGTTCAATGATGCAACTGGGATGCAGATCACTTCTCAGGTACGTCCTCAGGCCGACGAGTTTTGTATCACTTTATCTTTTCCCCCTCTACATCTGATCCCTCTGGGAAGGATGAGTGGGCACATGAGCCTGAAGAGATCCTGGGAACACTCTGAGTCCTCACCTGAGGGACTTGGCACCCAGTAAACAAGTGGACCCAGTCAGGAAAACATACCCTGCTCTACCTTCCTGTCTCACAAGACAACTGTCAGATATTCACAGAGATTTATTTATGGATGAGCTGTAGACCCAGAACTTTAGTCAAAGGAAACAACAAGTAATATTTATTAACAAAAACAATTGAGGAAAACGTGCTCTGCCTGGAGATGATTAGCAAAGAAGAGACGTAAAATTCATTAGATAAATCATCCATTATGAATCATTCACATAATTTTACAGAAAACTTTAAACTAGTGCAAGATAAAGATCCTAATTTACAACTCCCCTCCCTGAAGCACAGGAGCACGAGAGCTTCAAATAACTAGGCTTAAAAAACAGAAGAGTTTAAGTTTAAAACAGATCACTTAGGCCTTTCTGAGTCTTTAATAACTCACTTGGATGAACTTTATTAGATTTGTAGTTACGTGACATTAATTACAGAAAACAAAACTGGGGCCACAGAAGTTGAAGTCATCACCAAGCATGGTCCTGCCTCCTCTAGCCTAGCTTGAGTCACCCAGACACACACCTTCTCCCTGTGTCTGTTTATCTGCCTGCTCTGGGGTGCCAGGAAGCCTTCATTTTATCCTGTCTACCTCGTGCTCCTATAAATTCATGGCTATTTCTTCGAGCATGTCATGTCACCACGATCCCTTTCGCTTGCCTGGACGCTCAGGATTTTTTTAATCAGGAGTTAACATAATCGTTCCCAGTTTTAACTAAAAGACCTTTTCTGCTGCCACATATCTCGCATCCCCTTTGTCCTTTCTCTAGTTTTTATATACTCAGAATCACTTAAAACCACAATTCCTTTGTCCACATGGGATCTAACACAGGCACAACCCCCCTGTACAGTGCTCTGCTATTCCGGGCTGTCCTCGCTTGCACTTGGACAAAGGACAGGTCAAGGTGCAACGTTAAGAAAAGCTTGGGGTTTATTTTAGCCCAAAAAAATTTATATTACAAGCTCATACTTGTTAAAGTGCCCATGGCATCAATATGCTTGTCCTCAAAATGGAAAAAAAAAAAGAAAGAAAGAAAAAAGACATTATTTTAATATAAACAAAAAAGGTTCTTGGTGGAGGAGAGGAAACATAATTAACCATTGGGGATGCCAAAAGAGAAGGCTAAACTACTGTGGAGATCTGCTGGAAGCACAAGAGCTGCATGAGTGGCAGCAGGCAGCAAGCTGGACCCACACTTGCAGTGTCCTGCAGCAACAAAGAAAAAGAAATACACTGCTGGGAATTTGGACTGCCTACACATTTTCAAAGTGGGTTTTTTGCCTGCTTTGAGCTTACACTGCAGTGGAGTAAATGCTTATAAAAGGCTCATGGGAAGGAAAAAGAAATCAAAACTCTCTTCTCAAATGGTAGCCAAGGAGAAAGGTCATAAATTAAGACAGAGCAGAACAGTTGACGTAAGCAAAATTAAGGTTGTTTTGCAAACCTACTAATTTTAAGAAGGTTAGAGGTAAATATTGATCATGCAAGCAGGCTGTGCAGAAAATCGGGCTTTCATCAAGGAGGTTACATTAACCTGACCTAGTAATAGAATGAAATCAAAAGGGGAAAATCCTTTTGTCAGATTTTTTTTTTATACTGTGATATAATATCCAAGGGAAATGGCAGAAATCACTTGAGACACTAAAAGAAAAAAAAAAAAAAGAAAAAAATAATTAGACTGGTGAATGCATTAGAAAAGGTACTGCAGAAAACTACCCTCCACTGCCTAGGAGTGCTCCAGGTGACCTTTTGTAATAGAACTTCTCCATTGCTGTTTTGTTTCTCTCTTTCTGAGCCTTTATATATGAGACAGTGTGTATTTTTGCTTTGGCCCTTAAATGAGATTGTGCGATATACATCAACTGCTGGGGAATAGGGGTTGCTAATGGGGGTTTGATCTTAAATGTCCTTTTGTCATTATACATGGAAGAACCAGGAACCGAATTAATTGTTTCATTTCATTTTTACTCAGTATACTCTAATATATTTTCATGTTTTGAATTCCAATTGCTCTGAGTTCACTTTGTAGCCAGTGTTGGGAAAGCCGTTTCTTGTATTTCTTAATATGCTTGAAGGATCTAAGGAAATTACAGAATTTAACAGCTTTACTTCAAAAATCCATCTAAGAGCTCCAGTGACCACCATAAGCTGCATGGTCATACTGGACAAATTGTCTGACGGTTTAGAGAATTTACTTATATTAACATCTAGAATATAAAGCAGATAAAACCCATCAGAGAGTTTGAAATGTTCCATTCATCAGTAAATCCATTATACTGTATAAAACCACATTGACCTCTTCCCAGCTACGACAAAAGTTTCCATTACCAGAGCTTTAAAGAACCTCTGGTTTTTTCCAAGCCTTTTAATATTTAGATGAACTCCAGAGTTTGGAAAGATTTGGAATTAAACTGTGCACTCAGCGATCTGAGTGAATCTCAAACTGAAGTCAGTTCCATCTGTTAGATGCATATAAAGAGGGAAAAAAACCCCAAAACAGTCTTTTTTTTTCTTCTTTTTTTGTGAAGTCCTTAACCACTCATTAAAGTGGTTAATACTCATTAAAGGAAGGCAGACGAATTGCCCCTGATAGGAAATGGCAGGTAGCAAGCAGGCGAGGACTCAGCACATCCATTGCACCTTGTCCCTGACTTTTCCAAGTCCCCACAAAGCGGAAGTTTGGTGTTGAGAATAACCCCAAAGACCCAAGACTGACTTTAGCCCGCTGGTAGGTAGGTGTTCATGCCAGCTTTCTGCCAGCTTGAGAGGACACACAGTACCTGCTCTGTTGTAAGACCTGCATACATAGTCCCAAACAGTGTAAAAACTGTTGACCTGTTTGAACCAGCAAGGTGTCCCTGTGCTACATGGCTACGGCCTTTTCCGTCTGGAATGAAATGACATATAACTGGTTTTATCACATCATCAAACCACAGCCTGCACTCTGGCAGGCTTCATCTTCACCTTCATGCCCTTAGGCAGGTAGCTGGGCTGGGGAAGTCCTTCAGGCAGGAGCAGCTGACATTGCTGGAGAGGGGGCTTGCTGCCCCAGCCATGACAGCAGTCTAAGGAGGCACTAGTCAATGCCAGGGACATGGGGGAAAAAAAAAGTGCAGGATGAAAGGGATACATTCCCCTGGGCAAGGAGACTGACAGAAGCACTCCGTGTGACTTGGCTGCGTGCGATCCCCATGGCAGGATGCCTTCCCTCCCCTGCCTTTGATCCCACCGCTGAAACACTGCCCTCGCTGCCCGAGCCGGCGCCTGGACTCAGGAAGTCTTTGAACCTCGGATTCCTGGAAGCCAAAAGATACCCTCAAGAAGTATCACTGCAGCATCTGTTACTCTTTCCCTGGCACCTACTGTCGGCTTGGCTTAGAGAGCAGATCCCCATCTAGAGGGAGTTCCAGTCTCGCCCACTCCAGCTGTTTCTCTGCTTTGCAGGCCAGGGTGGTGCTTCAGAAAGGCCAGTGAGCTCAGTCTGTCCCAGCTCTGAGCGAAGCTGCAGCCTCCAGTCCTCCTCCTCCTCCTCCCGCAAGCACCTGCTTTTCAGAAAACCTTTTCATTACAGATTTTTTTCACGACTCTCCTTAGTGACGCCCAGATGACAGAGTGGTGCAAGAGGACCTCTCTTTACACCGTGGGAGATATTTTGCTTGTACACTTATTATAAATGGACCACGAGTTGCCCCACGTGAAACATTTCTTTTGCAGAATCTGCCCTTTAACTTCCATCCCTGCAATTTCTTTTAGCACGTGGCTTTTCTGCCTATCATTAAGTCACGCTGGCATTCATCCTGGCATTTTTCTGAGATTATTGATACTGGGAGAAGGCAACATCAGCAGAAGGTCAGCCATATCCAGAGGAATACATCACTCATTGATCTCAAAAGGAAAGTTCCTAAGTTGTGGAAATCTCTTTTGGCGACCTTCAGCTTATTCATGTGAGTAGGTCCTTGTGAAGCCACCACGCGCCTGTGAATATTTGTAAGGAATTGTGAATTCAGTAAGACAAAGTTGAAGAAGTCAGTCACTCAGAGCAGATTTGAGCAGCTCAGCTCCATTCACAGCCCCAGGCACCAGTGCTCAGAGCACATAAAGCCTGGGAAAGTTGGGGATAAGAAGAGCCAGAAATTGTGATTTGATTGTGACATCGCCTTTACTTTGAGCGTTTGCTATGAAGGGGAACAGGTTCCTTTGAGCTTACTGAGGTTGCACAGGCTGTAATGGTGCATCCTAAGAAATCTCTGTGAAGGCTTCTGAGTTCCCGTTCTTCCCCTGGACACTGGGGCTACTGGCCCCAGAGGGGCTTCTCCACATGGAGAGTGCCAGGGAGCTGGAGGCTGTTCCTGTGCACTGAGCATCTGGCTGTTTCTCAGGGTCTGAAGAGGCAGCCCAAGGCTGATGGCTGCAGTAGGGAGGAGCATGGCTTTTTCTGGCATACAGTGAGCTTTCCTTCACTGCAGAAGCTGTGGAAGAATCTTCCTCTACAGGGAGATCAGCACCAAATCAGGAGGACTGTAGATGGTTGAGGAGGAAACTGTAGCACCAAGCCAGCCGTCACACATGATTGCACTCCCAGCACAACAGTCACTGGTCCCCAACAGGCAGCAGGAATCTGTGCTGTGAAGACCAGCAGGGTAAAGAACAAAATCGACTTGTTCTAACAAAAACATTCTAATACACATTTTTGTGATCCAGAAACCAACAAAAGTTTGTGGATTTAAGTGTACTAAAAAACTCACTGAAAGGGACACCTAATCAATGCTTTCTTAAAGATCTGGACAGACTGGAGAGCTGGGCACAGGCAAACCTAATGAAGTTCAACAAGGATGAGTGTAGAACACTACACCTGGGGAGGAACAACATCACACACCAGTACAGATTAGGGGTAGACCTGCTGGAAAGCAGGAGAAGGACCTTGGCATCCTGGCGGTCGATAAGTTATTCGTGGGACAACTATGGGCCTTTGTGGCCAAGAAGGTCAGTGCTCTCCTGGGGTGCATAAAGAAGAGTGTGACCAGCAGGTCGAGGGAGGTTCTTCTCCCCCTCTGCTCTGCCCTGGTGAGACCTCACCTGGAGTATTGTGTCCAGTTCTGGGCTCCCCAGTTCAAGAGAGACAGGGAAATACTGGAGAGAGTCCAACGGAGGCTATGAGGATGATGAGGGGACCGGAACATCTCTCCGATGAGGAAAGGAGGGCCTCCTTTTCCTCAGACTAACCAACCCCAGCTCCCTTAACTGCTCCTCACAGAATTCCCCTCAAGTACCAGTGGGACCCACACCCGGCCACCACAAAGCCATATAAAATTCATCCGAATGTCTCGTTTCCACAGAACCCTACTGTCACACGCCACCTGTGTAATCGCCCGTGGCAACAAACCCGAGCCAAGCAGACCTGCAGTTAATGCATGAGCTGGCTCCTGGGTGAGGAGAAGAGACACAACACGTGGGTGTCACCGCGCCTTGGCAACGCCACACACCCAAACCCAGCTGTACGCTCGCTCCCCAGTCCTCACTGGGCAGCACTGGTAAGGAGTGGAAGGCTGGAGGTCTCTCTCCACAGAGACGTTCCACCATGGGCAGCCAGAGCTGGGTGCACCCCCGTGCCGTGGCACCTCTTCCTTAACCCGCCAGTCCCTGGTACCCTCCCGAGAGCCTTATCTTGTGGGTTTGCCGTTGCGTTTCGCTATGTGTCGCGTGTGTTAATATGCTCTTTTTAAAGGAAACGGGGCCAGATTCGGCCAGTTTCAGAAGAGCGAGGTGAGCGTTCTCCCTTTCTCTGGGGGGCACAGAGCAGCTGGCTCATCGGGTGCCGCCAGCCCGGCGCCCCCCCCCCGGGGGACACACCCGCGTGAAAATGAATGCTTGATTAACACCTCGCATTTCCTGGCGCTAATAAAAAGCTTGGGAAACGAGGTTGTTGGGAGGTGGCGTTTGTCGGTGCGGGTTGGCGTCGGTGTCGTTTCGCTTTAATTAGCCGCAAGCGGTTTCCCGCCTTGGCGGCGGTCGCTTTTGGGGCGGGCCTCAGTAGCAGGCCGCTCCCTTCGCCGGGCCCCCCCCCGCCGCGGGGCTGCTGCCAGGAGCCGCCTCTTCTCTTCCCCGCCCTCCCGCCGCTCCCTCGGACCCCGTGACGGCCGGGTGCCCGCCCCGGCTTAGGCGGTAAGCGGCGGGGGAGCCGCGAGGGGCTCGGCGCGGAGGAGCCATGGGCTCGGCGGCGGAGTTGCCGCCGCAGCCACCACCACCATCGCCGCTCGGGGAATGGGAGAGGGAAGCGGAGACGGCGTTCGCCCGGCACCGGAGGCAGCCGGAGGAGC
>WTSP01012560.1:0-24683 GCA_025331215.1 Actenoides lindsayi | reverse complement strand
TTTCCCTTTTTTTTTTTTTTTTTTTTTTTTTTCGGTGTGGTTTCGTTTCTCTCTTCTGTTGCTGTTGGGTTGTCGGGGGCGGGTGGGTCAGGGCGGGACGGTGGGCGGGGGCGGGGGGGGGCGGGTCCCGGCGGGACAGGCTGGCGGAGCGGCCCCGGGCGCAGCCTCGGCGGGCGCAGCTTTCCGGGCGCAGCCTCGCCCGGCTGCCTGCGGAGCGCGGCCGCTCCCGCACCGTCCTCTCCTCCCTCGCCCTCCCGGCATCGGTGTGTGAAATCCCAGCTCTTCCCCGTCTCGCCTCCATCACCACCCGCATCTCGCCCCTTCCCCCGCGGCTCAGCGCCGGCGATGCTCCGGCTGGTGCAGCCGCGCCTGCCCCGCGTTTTTCTCCTGCGGGGAGGATGATGCGGGAGGGCCCTAGCCCCCGAGCCTCCTCCGGGGGTCTTCACTAGCCCCGGTGTAATTCCACCTTGCTCTTGTTGCTGGGGGGGGAGAGTACCGCGGTCCGGACCCCCCGAGTAGGGCTTATATTTGGGAACCTGTTTCCCCCGCCTCCAGCCCTTGGGGGCTTTTTGTTATGAAAGGCTATTTGACTTTTTTTTTTTTTTAATTGATATTTTTCAACTCTCGCAGAGTAGCAGTGGCTGCAGTGCTTGACCTAAATAGCCACTACTTTTCTGTTTGCTCTTTCCCTCTTGGCAATGAAGTGCATGGAGGTGAGAGGAAGAGGGGAGAGAGAGAGACCTGAGTTGGTTACTCTGGCGGTTTAAAGAGAATGGTATTTTCTGTGAAGGGAAGGTTTTCAAAGCATCCCAGGCTGGGTGGGTTGTCAGGGTTGTACACCTTGTTGTGTGCCGTGAAATCTAAACTCTACACAGACTAATGCAAAATGGCCCAAAATGAAACTTGGGAAAGAGTCTTGATTTTGCATATATTCCTGGCACTGCGACGGGGCAGGCTCGCGCTCGGTGCATGCAGGGGAAAGTCAGCTGAGCTGTGCCTGTTTCTGCTAGCACAGGATTCGCCCCGTTACCTCCAGCAGGGTTGCAGAGCAGTATTTTAGAGCCAGCATCTGTCCCTTGATATTTTGGATGGCTTTTGTCCAGTGTCATCTGCCTTCGCCTTCTCCGGTTTCATCGTTGTTTAATTCAGGTGCCTGAGTCCCGGAGAAGGTCTGTAGGCATTTGTATACCGGGTACTAAAACGCGTTCGTTCTGAATTTTAGCATAAACCATACCCTTTGTACTGTATACACATTTAATCTTGATTTAATCTCATTCGTGTTCAGACAAAACTAAGCTGGATTTGCCTGATTTTATTAACACTACCGGTACTGAATAGACCATTATTCTTTCCTGACTTTAACAGGCCAGGCTAGATGTGCATACCAATAGCAGTGTATAAATAATGAAGATACAGTCCTTTTTGTGTCAGCCAGTTGGTGAACATAAACTGTGTCCCGCAGAACTGCAAGGATGAGAGACTTTACTTTGTGTCTGATCAAGGCTCATGGTTATGATAAAAGTTGTAAATTAAAATGTGTAATGTTTTTTGAAGTAAAAGCTTCTCTTCCGAACTCTTGGCATGAGGTTTTGTTGGAACAACTCAGGCTTTTCATTTCATTCCTTGACTTTTTAGAAATAGCGCATTGTACTTTTTTTTTTTTTTCCCCCCTCTATTTTTTTCAGCGTATGAAAGGCTTGGGAGGAGGCAGGTGCCAGTTATGGGTGGTGGGGGTGTAAGAAGCTGGGGACAGTGAAGTACGCTGTAGGACACCTTGCCTGCATTTGGATGGGTGCTGTGGGAGCCTCATGCCTGAGGTCATACGGCTCCTGAGGTCCTTGCCCAGCTTGTCCCCTTCTAGCACTGCGCCTGTCCCCCCGTGTCAGCCGCTCAGCTCTGGGGTCATGACAGTCAGACACTGAGCTCCCATTAGCTCCTGGGAGCCTTGGATCGAGCTCCCTTAATGCTGCCTGCCCTTATTTCGTTTTCGAGTAGGTTTCTTTATCGCCGCTGTTCGTTCGTTCTTTCGCGCCGATGGCGGGCAGCGTTAGCTCACCTCCGTGCTACCGGAGCGCTTCGGTTGCACTGCAGAGGCTGTTACCCGATCGCTTCCTCCACCTGGGTTTGGTGGAAAGGACGGAGTTGGGCTTCCCTGAGATAAATTCACTCTACAGCTTTCCCCCCCATGCAATCGCTTGATTTTATTTATCTTTCTAATACAACTTTGAGTGAACCTCAGACCGGCTACCGCCAAATGCCATTTAATTTCCTAGCCGAAAGTCGCCACGTAGGAATGCTTCGGGAAAGCGACATAACTGTAAACTCTTTTAAATTAACCCCCTAATTAGGTTAACTGCACAACTGATCCCCAAAAATATTTCTTTGCAGGCTTCATTCCGTATGGCAGGCTGCGGCGCTGCGGTGGAGGAAGCAGCTGGTTTCTGTGTGCGGCGCTCCCAGATTAGGATTATAAAAGGGCTTTTTAGGGGCGGGGGTGCGGAGTCTCACCCGCCGGGGCTGCAGTGCCAATATGCCGGGCGGCGTTAAGAACCCAGACGTCTGCAGCAGTGGTCGCTAATCGCTTCGACTGGGTGAAAGAGGTCAGGGGTGATTGTCGTGTCGGAAGAGTCTGTAAATAACTAATTATTTGGCGCAGGGAGCTGAGCGGGGCGGTGTGCCTGCCTCCCTGCTGGCTTCCCCGCTCGCTCCCTCTCTCGCCCGGGGCAGCTCAGCTCCCGTTGCTGGCCGGGCCGGTGCGAATCGCCAGCTCCCACGTGCTCCGGCCAACGCCGCGGCCCCAACCGTGAGGAGGCCTCGTGCCTGTGCTGCTCCGCACCCCACAGGGACTTCTCCTCTCAGAGGGTTTGGGTGCCAAGGCTGGGGATCCTGCCTCCGCGGGCACCCGGGCGTCCCTGTGAGAGGATGACTTCAGACGCGGGGCTTGAGGGCAGGTCTCTTTGGGCTGGGTGGCCCTCGGCAGAGGCTTTGCTCATGCAGTAACGTTAGCCGAAGCGCTCAGGAGTTCTTAGAGGTGTTGTTGCAGCTCCCCAAGGAGATGAGGCCATTCACCTGGGCTGGCAGCCTCCCTCCAACGGCAGTGCCAGCGCAGTGTGCCCGGCCGGTGGCGAGCTGGGGCGAGCGAACCGTGAGAGCGAGTTTCTGTCCAAGCAAGGACTTCTAGGTTTTCACATTCTTTGGTTTAATAACAAACCAAATGCGGATGGCTCAACCAGGGATCACGTCTCCTTTCCACTTGAGACTCCCTTTTTGGCAAATATGTTTCTTTCCTGACACTGTGTCAACGGCAGTTATGGCTGCTTCCAGGGCAGAGCGAATAATAACCATGTACTTCTTCATTCCCCCCAAAGTTTTCTTCCGGGAGGTAGGGACACGGAGGGAAGCCAGAGCTGCTACCAGTGTTTCAGCAACCTAGAGAGTGTTTGTACAGACGATGTTCAGTTTGTGGCATCTCATTTTGACTTCAGCCAAACCAGGGAGTTCCCTGTGTCTGCCTCTGGCCATGTGTCTGTGACAAGCACTGCTTTTTGCCGAGATCAGCGTCCCAAGGTATGACCTAGGAGCAGCAGAGCGTGGATTGCTTTTGCTTACAGTGGCCTCAGAACTGTCTGTGTCTGCCCTTGGCCGTTCCTGGCAGGCTGCAGTCCCAGCTCTGTGGGTCCCTCCTCTTGTACCCAGGACAGCAGGGAAAGTCCTAATTCCCCGAGTCTGGAAAGCGCAGGGGTCTTAAAATTGCAGTTTATTTTGTGTCCTCAGGCGGTGATTTTAATCTTAGTGTTTTATAATCGGTGTTGAATGGGAGAATGAAAAGACAGAGAGGAGGAAATGGAGGGAAGATATTCAAACTTCATTTTTTTCCTCTGGGTGAACACCTGGACTGCGTTGTGCTGCACAGTGGGATCAGCACACGTGGCACCAGAGGTGATCGTGTATAATCAGAGGTGATCATATATAGTGCAAAGTGGAGACAAGACAAGGCTTATTCTTCGTTTTCAGTCAATATTCAGAGGAGGATGTTTGACACTGTGAGTCCTGTTACCTACTACCATGAAGACATCTTCTGCCCCCTGGATAAGCCTTTGGTTTGTCTTCATTTTATTTAGTAGTATGTTTTCAGATCCTGGCACTGAAGGGTGTGTGGGAAATAGCAACCATACTCCTTTCCTTAAAGCCGGGAATTCCCAAGGTGGGCTTTGGGATCACCTCTAAATTTTCAGGATACCACATTAGCTGAACAGCCACTATGTCCTTTGTAAATGGACTACAAATATGTGCTCTTACTTATTTGTATTTGCCGTTGCTTACCAGATACACTCATATTTTTAGATTTCCTAAGCTGAGAGGTGGTGGCTAGGTAAATTCAGTTTTAGAATGAATGTGTAAACCTAAATTATAAATGGATAGACATGAGGAGACCTTTCCAAGGGAAGTACCAAAATACGTGGTGTCACTAATAGACAGTAATTACAATCCAGCTTCTTTCCTGACTAACTCATTGTACAGTCATGTCTCTTGGTCTTGTTTCAGGTAATAGCAACCGTCAGAATTTGGTAACCCTAATTAGCTAAAAAAGGTCATTTATTTGCAATGGGTGTTTCATGTAAAAACTGACTACCAGTTTGCTTCTTGGAAGGAGATCCCATGCATGGTGTGTGGTTTGTCTTACATCCCTCAAGTCCTCTGATACACGGGGCATCTGTTGTTGGTGTGTCTCATCAAAGTAATAAAGCCTTGTGAGGAGAGAGGTACAAGAGCTGCTTTGCTGCAATTAGCTGGAAACTTGGTTCACACCATGAGCACGCTCCCAGACATCCATAAAGCAAAGGAATCATTAATATTGACGGGGCTGTTTTATGCAGTGTTCTTCCTGTCTGTGTGGTTAAATTGTCAGGTGATTATTTTACAGTTATTTTGAGTGGCAGAAGGTAGGTCACCTGGGCAGATCCCGGGTGAGGAAACCCATCAGAGAACTGCTCTGGCTGCGAGCAGAGTGGCCAAATCTGGCCCCAGAGAGGAACGGGGGAATTTTGGCACAAGGCTCTCCTCCCTGAGAGCAGGATCTGACCCGTCATCGCCGTCTGTCGGGGTTGATTGTGTGGGCTGTGGCATCGCTGCTTCCTCGCTGCACTGAACGTAGTCGAGGTCTTGGAGCTCCTTGAGGAGCGAAGCGCGAGCACGGGGTGTCCTGGGGCGGTGTGACAGTGACACCGGCACGAAGCACAGTGCTGCCATAGCAGGCATAGCTGCCTGAGCTGCTAGCACTCAGTGCTTGCAGGATGAGACCACTTGTGTGTATGCCTCTGAGAGCTGATGAGTTTTCGCTACCTGAAGAAGTACCAGGGTGCTGTCTGTGTGTGTATACAGGCATCAGCACACTGAGTAAGACAAAAAAGTAGTTCAGAATGAACTGGTTAATGAAGGAGTTGGTAACCAGAGAAAGATGTTGTGGGGTTTGGGCTTTTTGTTTTGTTTTTGTTGTTTGTTTTTTTTTTTTTTAAAGCAGATACATTTCAGCTGCAGGAGTTTATCATCCAAATCAGAGGATTTGGGGAGCTATTGAGAGTAAAGAGAGCTTTGATGATTTGGCAAGGAGTACAGCTTCTAAGGCAGCACTTTGATCTGCATTTTAAATGCTTCTTTGTATGACAGTTTCACAATTTCTTTTCTCATTTTAAGTCAGTTCTGCTGAGGTATGTTTTGAGAGAAAACAGTAACAGCACACATTATTCTTGTTGGCTTTGGAGCCAGCTAGAACTTGTAGTTCATCCCAGATCTTTTGGCTACTATGGTAAATTTATGATTACACCAAAAAGGAAATTAGTAGAGATGTTAAATATTATCAAAGCTTTGCAAATCTTTTGTGATATCTCCAGTGTGAAACTAAACTTGCATTAGCATTTTTGCTGCAGTATGTTGTACAACATTTATCTAAGCATCCACCTAATATTGCAGGTTCCTGATTTAGTTGTTTGGCCTTTTTTCCTTCTAAAGGACACGTTACTGCTTAACACATGCATCCTTTTAGTCTTGTGTTGCACCTGAAGACCTTGATTCTAGTGACTGGAGCTTTCTAAAGACAACCTGGTGCTGCTGTAGTGGTGCTGCTGAGAACCTTTTTCTTCCCCTTCTACCTACAGCACATCCTCAGATAAACTGACACTGGAGGAAGAAGGTTGTTGTCACCTATGTATTCTCATACAAGAGAGCTTGTTGCATTAGTTTGTATAGTATGGGTAGAGTAGGAGAAAGGGTAGGAATTGGGAATGTTTATTAAGGTTTTGATTTAAATCTTGCATAGCATCTTTTCTTTTTGTAGCCAGTTTGTGGTAGGGTTTATTCCCGTCTTGGGAAATCAGCAGCATTAAGGATGGGGACAAATAAGCAAGTTTTCCCAAACTGACTGAGAGCTGTGTGGTAGCTCTTCTGGTACTGTTTTTGGCCTCTCCTGAGCTGTGACTCTAAGCTGTACCAGGTTGGCATCTCTCTGCTTGTGGATCAAGTTCAGCTGGTGTGTAGAAGGGGGCACACATTTCATTTGCAAGCTGAATTAGCCGAGGAAGTTGGGTCTTCAGTTACACGTAAAGGGTAGCATCACTGGAAGGCTTTAGACAAATAGCATTGTGCATACATTTAACTTGCATCCTTTTCCAAACTGTCGGTGACTTTGTTCAGCTGGACGTTCTCCTTGTTCTGCGTATCTCTCTGGTACAGGATGCCGATTTGGAGCACATGAGGCTGCATGGCCCCGAGGCTTGTAAATTCAGCCGTTGTGCTCAGAGATGCTACGAGGGCTGGCACCAAGCCCACCATCACCCTTAGATTCTTTTAATTCTACTTTTCACTGCATGCAGCAAGGCAGCGCTGCTGAGGTCGCAGTCGATGCAGTATCCCCTCTTTTCTCTAAAGTAGTCAGACTTCTAATTTCTCACTGATACGAGATTAGGCTTATGCTCCATCTAGAAGAGGGTACGCTTTTCTCTGTGGTGTATGTTGGTGTTATCACAGGCTGTGGTGTTACATCAAGATCTTGCGGATCTTTTGGAACTTGCCTCACAAGTTGTCAGTGTTGGTGGATGTCCATACTGCTTTCAAATGGTTCACGTCTTTGGGTTTAGTATATTCAGTCTCGCACACATCTTTGATAAAATGCTTCAGACTGGCTAATTTTTCACCTTCAGTATAGACTCAAAGATGTGCATTTAGAAAGGCAAGTACTTTGTGCTCATGGCAGTTCTCTGATCCGTTCATGAGACCCTGCTCGTGCCCGCAGTGCTGAGGAACTGTGCCTGTGATGGTTTGTTGGCTTGAGGTTTGTGCACTTCAGCAGGTGCGACAGAATTTCCCACATTTGCAAACGTGGCCCAAGCAAGCCAGCAAAGCAGAATATAGCCTTGGAGAATGAAAGCTGATTAACCTCCACGCTTGGAGTGTACCAAGAATGAAAAAAGGTACTTGCACAAAAATCAATACTACTTTTCAAGTATATATGCAGGACGTGGTTTGGGGATGTTTTTCCATCTCTTCATTCTTCTCAGTATGTTAAGTAGCTGGTTTGTTACTCTAACCCCCTACAAATGATTGTCAGTAATAATTCTGTAAAACTATGAATCAACTCTGCATGACTTTGTGCAAATAGACTGAGTAATTTCTTTGTTCTTTTCTTCTTTCTTTGTAATTGGAGTCTGTAAAAGCCCAAAGGTTTGGTCTTGTGGAAAGCATGATTCATTTATTGGTGTCTGTGCCGACTAGTTATCTTTCAGTAATTCCAGAGTGCTGCTACAAGCCAAGAGTGATTCATACATGGCTAAGTGCACAAACAAATGGGGTCATGGCCATCTGCAGAAACTTTTCTAATCTATTTATGGTATCAGAGAAAGAAGTGGGTGTATTAAGGATGATGGAATAGGTGTCAATTACATTAGTGAATATAACTGGTTAAGTAACACTAACCATTACTCAAAACCACATCTGCTCATTGCTAAACATCATGACAGTAGGTCCTATTTAAATGTTAACATAGGCTTATATGAAAGATGGATTGAGTGTCTAGCTTGCCTCCTAAGGAGCTCACCACCATAACTGCTATGGTAGTCTCTTCTACCTTCCTTGAGATTTAGACATAAACTTGCACTACGAGTATTTGTAGTAGCAAAGTCCAGCTCTTTGCCGTTCCTGACCTCAGCCATTATATGCTTTACATGTAGAATTTGGCCTAATACTTAATTAACTTGCCATTGATGATCAGTGGTAGGGTTTCTCATTTGCACAGCAGACGGAATGGTTGTGCAGCATCCTAGTAGAGACAGTGGTGGACACGTCAGTCAGTTTTTCTTACAAATGCATCTTCAGTGCTTCAGAATTCAGAAAACAACCTGCATCTTACGAGGTAGCCTTCCTCTACTTTCATCCCATTTTACTAATTGTGAGAATTAATGTTCCCCTCTGTAACTCTGAGAGCAAACGAGCCCTGGCTGCAGCCGCATCAGGGTTGCTTTGTTCAGATTGTACTTTTTAGCTCTGGGGGAGGCAGTTGGCTCCTGTCGTGCTCGTGAGTGGAGGAGCTGGGCCCCAGGGCTGGCACTTGGGTGCCTGAGTTGATTGTGGGAAGGAGGGAGTTTAAGACTGGCGATAGAAAACAGCAGGGGCAAGAAGCACTCCTGAGGCCTGTGGATGAGGGCAGCTGGTGCGCTCGCTCTGAGCCGCTTGCTGCTCTTCAGTCTTCCACACCACAGCTGGTTTTCACCTGAGATAGGCATACCCAACAAGATTGTGCACTTGCAGAGCATGTGGTGGTCTCGCGGGGCTTTAGAAACGTTCCGTGTCCGCAGAACATATGAGCATTACTCCAGAGGTGAGCTGGAGGCACAGGTAGACCAGCATTGTAAGGTCCGGAAGCGGCTGTGGCCCCGTCTCCCCAAGAGGTTCGTGCGGTCACTGCTCCGTTGTGTTTGGTTTCAAAGGACTTGACTGGAGCACTGAGCTTGTGGACTCACATTTCTGTAAATTGAATTTAAGCATCGGTGCTGGCCAAAAATATGGAAGAATTTGGCAGCACGTTGCTGTTGTCCTTTTACTGATGTTGTGAACGCTGTGGCCGTTTCTGCTGCACCCTTGCTGCATGTGCTCCCGTGGAGGGAACCGGGGCCCTGGCCGATGTACCGGGTATGCTGTGGAGGGGGAAGTGACCCAGACTTTTGCCCAAAGGACTGATGAGCCTCTCCTGACGTCTGAACAGCTTTCTTCTTCTGCCCTTGCTTTATTTAAGTCAACAGATTGTGTAAGCCACATGCTAGATTTACCTGCAGGGCAAGTGGGAAGGAAGCAGTGCCATTTGGATGAATTCCCGAAAGACATCTAACCGCTGAGTGTTCAGACTAACATTTCCCAGCCCGAGTCCCTCCAGCCGTCCTCCTGAATCTGCTGGCCACCTCCTCCAGCCGTGCGTGATGCACCTGTGGCTTCGGCTGCTGAGGCCGAGTCCTGGGGACGCTGCCTGCTGCGGCCGCTTGCTGCTGGATCTGCTGCGGGTCAGGCTCTGTGCTGAGCGAGTGTGGAAATTCTCCCCTTTAGTGGCTTCTGTTTAATATTATGATTAATACAAAACCAGAAAGCCCCTCCGAAGCAAAGCTGCACCTGAGCCTCCTGCACCCTCCTGTGCTGTTTCCCACAGCGCTGAGGGTACTGAGTGTCTCTTACAGTCACAGGGATGAAACCTGCAGCTCAGCAGCTTAAATGACCCAGCCTGGGCTTCTTCTTGATGCACGCTCCAGACTTGAAACCAGGCTGGATTTCCTTGTGCTCTTCACAAGTGTTGGTGAAATGAGACCCATTTCCTTGATAGCTGGAGAGCATCCATGTCTCCTGTGCTGGCTTGGGCTGCAAGGGCTCAGCTTCACTGCAGGCAGATGTCGTTGCTGCTTTCCTGCGGGAGCATGTCCTGCTCTTTCCGTATTTTTTTAATTCTTTCACCATTATTCCACCATGGGTGGTCTCATGGATTCAGTAATTTAGATCAGCATACACAGATTAGGCTCTTTAGCACTGAGCTTGGACTGCTAGGTGAAGGAGAAAGTCCCTTGGCCTTCTGCGTACTGCTTTTAGGACATTTAAGGAACAGCAAGATATATAGAGACTTGCTTCACACCATGCAGAGTAGAATTACCTTAAATTGCAATGATTTCCTGTATAATAAAGAGGAATCTCACTTTTATCGTTATATTACTGTAATGGGACTTTGCTTGAGTTGGAAGATGCATTTTCAACTTCAGTGTGTCCCTCTCCAGCGTGCTCAGACACACACACGACGTCTGTAACGCTCAGTGATGCTGATCACCGGTGTGTAATCCAGTGAATGTTTTCTGCTTCTCTAGTGTGACTTAATTGTAGCAGTATGGACAGATTGCACCTTTCTGAGCTGTCGCTGTGGGTGCAGGTGATGGCTGTCCTGTCAGCTGATGGGCCAGGGGTGGGCTCCAGAACAAGGAGAGGGGGCATAGGTCTCTGGTGGAGGTCCCGCATGCTCCGAGCGAGGTGCAGAGTGAACTATGGGGTTACAAATGTGTTCTGTTTTGCTGATAGCTTTTAATCCTAACCATTCTCATGGGTTTTCTTGGTAAGTACTTCTCAACATCCACTGACTTGCCATCCAGCCCTGAATTGTAAGGAGCAATAAATGTAATGGACAGCCTCAATTTAATAGATTCACGATGAGCTTTTTATTAGTGAAGCTTTTTTTTTTTTTTTTTTTTTTTTTAAAGAAAAGAAAAAACTGCATTTAATTAATTTAAGTTCAGAAAGTAGCTCTTTCAAATCTGAGGGAAGCATGCCTGAGTGGGCTCAGTTCAGCTAATTTGGTTATGCAGCGAGGGCAGGATCCATCCCGCTGTGCAGCCTGCAGAGCGCTGGCTGGTCTCGAGTGGGTTAACAGCTGCGTGCAGATGTTCAGGAATTTCTCTTTTGACCCGATCATGGGGTTTTGCTGCTCTTCAGACCACAAGTGCACTCCAGTCACAGCAAGTTCATGGGTTTGGAGATGCTTTTCATCCTCTCCTGTTCTTTCTGTTTGCTCAGGAAGGGATCACGCTGTATCTTGCAGCCATGTGTCTTCCTTGGTTACGCTTCTAGAGATTTACAGACCCACGTTAAGCATCTATTAAATTAAGCAAAATGGCCTTTAGAAAGCTACATTTCAAGTGGAAGAAATGCTTTATGTAACGTAGGGGTATGTGAGGGGACCTAAATACAAGCTTAAATTGGCTGTTACGAAAATAGGTATAATTGGGTTTTACGGCTTCTGAGTTTAACGTCCTGATGAAATCCTGCATCCAGCCCATGCGCAGCTGAGGAGATGGGGGTTGAAGAGCCCAAGTAACAGGACTTGTTCTAGTAACAGCCTTGCCCTCATTTGCAAGATCGGACATACCTGTCATTGCCTGAGGCTCTGCTTTGTTTGAAAGGTGTCCAAAGCAGTGGTTTCCTCTCATCTGTCTTTGCCTTTTAGGTCTCCCTGCAGCACTCAATGTCAGGGCTGGACAGGGAAGGGGCATCTCTTACTATGGTTGTAACTATGTGTGGGTGATAAACGCAAAACTCTTGCAGCTATACCCTCCTAACTGTGTGCACGCCAAGAGCTGCAGCTTTGTTTTCCAGCCTGATCAATGCAGTTTAAGTCATTGGGTAATTTAGTAGCTGGAGGCACTTCTGTGGGTTTGGCATGAGAGCCGCTGCTTTGCTTCTCCCCTCCAGGAAGGCTGGGGGGTCTTATGTGGCTTCCCTGGTCATGGCTGGGCCAGGGGATACTGTGGGGCTGTCACCTGGCCATTCTGGAATCGGGAGCCTGAGGAAGTGGAAAATACCGCATTTTGACCTTGCATCCTCGTATTAATCCAGGTAGACTTTCCTGTTTCTATATTTAAAGGCTTTCTGTTCTTCTGTCTATAGAGACAGAGCATCGGCTCCCTTGGGTAAAGATTGACCCATCCTCTTTTGGAAAGCTGGTCCCCAAGTACCTTTTCTCCATAGAAAACAAGGCTCCTGTGAATCTGGTCAGCAGGAATTTGAAGAATAGTTTTTTATTTGGTATATTTTCTACCAGTTAGGACTTAGCATTGGTTTCCTTTCTAGCTTACTAAAGGTTTTGCAGGAACGTAAAAACTCTGTTGCTTTCCGAAGAGTGTCTTAGCCAACACATGGGAGGGAAGCCTGGCACTGTGAGACAGAGCGGAAAAAGCTGAGATAGGATTTGCTGCTTCTTTGAAACTATCCCTTTCTAATTGTCCAAACAGTGTTTCAAAGAAAATCTCTGCTCTTCTCTATCTTCTTCCAGCATTATAATTCTATATAATCACTTTTCTTTCTCAAAAAGAATAGGGCGTGATTTATTTATTTATTTATTTTGCAGAAAGAGGAAGGGATAAATTCCAGATGTTGCTGGGATACACTTTTTGCCTCTGTTCAATGTTTAATGCTTTCAGTAAATAGGCTACGAGAGGTGGGGCTGATGTTTTTATTCCAGGACGACTCATCTACAATAAATCCCAACTGCCAATGGGGGAGTGTATCTTGGGTGTGACTTGTTGCAGTTAGAAGCTGATCCTGGTTTTCCTGCCTTGCAGAAAGGCAGTGAAGGCTGAGGCCAGAAGCCTTTGCCCTTGGTCCTTCAGGGTATTTTTTTCTCCCCTTTCCACCTCGCTGCCAAGCTCTAGCTCCGTGAATGAGAATTGCTGTGGGGGGGTCTGGTCCCCTGCCCATGTGGATCCTGGCATGGGAATGGGCAGTTCTGCCCTAAACTGACTCTCTGCTTTTCTGGGAGCAGCTCTGATTTACAGGCAGCCCTGGGCAGTCGAGGGCTGCCACGTCCTGCATGGGATGCCCACTTTAGCAGGACTCTTCTGGCCATGCTGCCAGCAAGCCGGGCTTTCCTGGTGTTGGTGTTGCAGCCCAGCAAAGAGCATCCATGTGCCGTGCACCAGTGTGAGGCCAGATCGAGAAACCTGGGCTCTGGCACCAGCAGCCCTATTCCCTCCTCTCACCACAAAGACTTGTCTTCTCAGTGCATGAAATGCTTTTACCTGCTTTTGGAGCCCTCTTGAAGGCTAAACTAAAAATAATTTTCCAGGATGTGTTGCACACAGGCATCGTGAGGCAAACACGGCGGCTCCGTTCCCCGTTTCATGTTTTCACCTGTTTAGACTAAGTACATCTTTGTTTTCTTGGCAGCCTATTTGGTTGCACAAACAGTGTAAGACAAAACCACTAGCAGGTGTTGGTCCAGCCAGTGTAATTACTGGTTCCTCGCTGCCGCTGCTGGTAGGCAGACAGCGTGAGCCACCCTTCACATGGAGTCGTCTGGCAGGACTGTGGCTGCAGAAGGGCTCTGGGCACTGATCCACAGGGAATACGCGTCGGCTGCTCAGCCTCTCCTGTATCTCTTCCCTGCTGCCGACTGCAGAAAGAAAAGTTATGGATATGTGGAGGAAGTGAGGATTGGTGCGACGGTGGCTGTGGTCAAGTTTAAAGCACTAATTTCAAGTGCAAATTCTCATTTGCATTTAAAAAATTGGCAAAATGCAGACTGTAGCAGTTTGGCTAAACCAAAAGGCCAAATGTGAGCACGTGAGAGCCAGGTGAGATCGGAGAAGGGAGAGAAGTCCTAAAATCCCACCCGACTTCAGCGGCTCGCTGCTCCCACACATCCCAGGGCATTGCCAGAACATCTTGGATGAGACATTCCATGTGTGCGGGGTGTCACGTGCCCCCCGGGTGTGTGCGGGGTGTCATTCCTGGGGTGTGCACAGCACTGAACATCAGCAGGGCATTGCTTGTGCTGCAGAGCAGGGCCACGGGAGAGCTGCCGCTTTGTACCCTTATGGAAATTTAAATGCAGAACAAGTGATCCTGGTGCGGACGGCTGCGGGCAGGGATGCTCTGTTTATCAACCTTTATCAACCTTTAACTTTGGCCTCCTACCTCTTTTTTTTGGCCTCCCACTTTTTCTTCACTTGCCACTCTTCTTTTGGCCTTTGACTCCTTTTCAACCTTCTGTCCCTGTTTGGGCTGTGTGCAGTGAGCTGGCTGTGGAGGAGCGAGGAAGAGGAGGAGGTCACAGCCTGTTGCCACATGTCGATGTTCGGCTCAGCGGATTTTCTTTTGCTTTCCCATCGTGGTGCACGTTGGTGCCCCTTCGAGCGGGGCAGCGGTGCTGGTGTGCACGCGTGTGGAGGTCTCGGCTGCCCGTGCGAATGCAGGCAGTGCCGCGCGTTCGCACGGCCGCTTTCGAATGCCTTCTGCACACAGAGCATTGATTTTCCATATATCTGAACTCGTTCCTCTAAATCAGCCTGACTTAAAGTCAGTGAGCTGACTCCGAGCCTGTGGATCCCAAGCTATTTAGCTGCTGCAGTAATTTAGAATCGTAGAATAGAATCATAGAATCGTTTAGGTTGGAAAATACTTTTCGAGGTTACCGAGTCCAACCATTAACCCAGCACTGCCGAGTCCACCACTAAACCATGTCCCTCAGCGCATCTACACAGCAACCTAAACCTCCCCTGGCATAACTTGAGGCTGTTTCCTCTTGTTCTATCGCTTGTTCCTCGGTAGAACAGACTGACCTCAGCCTCACTACAGCCTCCCGTCAGGTAGTTGTCAAGACCGAGGTCTCCCCTGAGCCTCCTTTTCTCCAGACTAAACAACTCCAGGTCCCTCAGCCGCTCCTCGGGAGACTTGTTTGCCAGACTTTTCACCAGCTTTGTTGCCTTTCTTTGGATGTGCTCCAGCAACTCCCTGACCCATAATCTTTTCCTGGTTGAAATGATTTCTTAGCTCTGTCCTCTCAGGTGTATGGAAAGTAACTTTTTTTAAGCTTTATTTAGGAGTGGTGTGATAATAAACCCCTTGAACCCCGCAGCCTGCTCTGCTGCACTCGTACCCGGAGCAGAGGCGGGAGCAGTGTGAGGAGCAGGGGATGTGCGAGCCCCTGAGCTGCAGCAGCCTGGGCTTGGTGTGTCTGGCGACCAGGAGCCTCCCTTGCTTACGGGTTAAAGGCCACTTTTGTAGGCCAGTAGGACTCCTTTGGCATCAGACTGGCAGGTACTAATTAGCACCAATTAACTGTTATCAGTGACAGACAGTTCCTATGGACTGCATAAAAAAGACCCATACACAGGTTTTCTCCAGTGGAATCCCCTGTGGGAATGCAGGGTGCTCATCCAGAGAGTGCTGGCCCGTGGGTGGTCTGGTGCTGAGGTTGTGCTGGTGGGTTTGGGGGGATCATCCTATTAGTTGTGAAGATAGTAATGCGCTGCTCATTGACGGGTGGGAGAGGACTAATGAGTTGTCTTTTATTCCAAGGTTTTTGCTGCTTTGTTCCTTGAAAATACATCTGCTGGGCATAATATCTGGGGTTTTGGGCAAGATTTTACTGTCGGTCTTCCTCTTCAGCACCCCACGGCCTCTGCCCCCAGTCTGGGGATGGGGTGTTAGGAAATCCTGAGCTTGCACCAAAGCTCAGCAGCATGTGGGGCTCAGCTATGAGTGTTTGCAGAGGAGACAGCACATGGCAAAGCTCACTGGTACCTTGAAGTTCGCAGTGCTATCTCGGGCCACGGACAGGTGACCTGGCACTGTTGGATGCGGTGGGAAGGTCTCTGGGGTGGGCTCAGTGATGCCCAAAACTTCATAAGGCTTCAGCATGTCATCACTGGCCATGGGCTGGCTGTGAGTGCTGGAGGAGAGCGGTTCTGGGGAAGCCTGTGCAGTGGCACGGCTGGAGAGAAATGGGACATCGAGCTGCAACTTCTGGTGTGGGAAAAGCATGTGGGGTCATTACCGGGAGCGGTGAGATCCAGCTTGTAGCGCTTCTGGTACTCCTGGCTACTGTGGATGTGGTAGGCTTGGATGCAGATGTCAACCATGGTTGGCTATGGGGGAGCTCTTCAGAAATGGGTCCCCAGGAGGGGAGCTGGGGTGTGTGTTGCAGCCGGTCGGAGGTGGCTCCCATCACTGACGGATGCTTTTTGTTTTTCTTTCAAATATCTCCAGGCACTGAATGTTTAGGTCGCACCTTTCCAGGTAAACTGGGTAAGTGAAGTATTTCAAGAGTTGCCAAGCTCTAATTATGAAGGCTGATTGCATGATTGCAGCTGCTGTACTATAAACACCCTGGTTACTCGCCTGACAAAACGGGTGGTACGTTGCCTTGCCCTGAGAATAGCAGGTACCTGCTATTCAGGGTGCAGGGGGGATGCAGTGGTGACTTCAGATGCTGAATGTGCAAAGCTGGCAGTTTTTCATCCATCAAGAGCTGGCCGCTCTTTGATAATCCTAGATGGGATTTTTTCTTCTGCTGTTCAATGTAGAAACACCTTCAAAAGCTGAATGTCTTTTTAAGCACAAATACTCTCCCATTTGCTGTTATTCTGGCAAACTAATGAGCAGCATTAGATTGAGGAAAAAAAAACCCTTCACTGTATTTTGAGAGAGTAGTTTGACAACCTAAATCTTTTTAAGTCATGGCTTGTCAAACTTCTGTTGAGTGTGGCAGGAGCTGCCCATGTTCAGGGCAGACAAAATAAGGCATCAGAAGCCCTGTTGAACCAGGCTGCTGGATTTGAGCTGAACCTGTTTGCAGAAGAGCCTTTGCTGGTTTAAAAAGACATTGTGGTAACCCTTAATGGGTCTCTAAATTAAGAATTGAGTTTAAGAGAGTACCTCAAAAATAAGGTCTCTGCTCAAATGTGATGTCCCAAGCCTGCTGGGGAAGAACCGAGTAAATAAAGTGTTAACAAGTGATGAATAAATTGATTTTCATAAATGGCTAATCAATTGTCATAGAGCCTGAGAAGTCAATAGATCTTATGTCCTTGGCTTATCACCACATTCAGATCTTTAACATGCTTATAATACCCACAAATCATTCATTAGCCTTTTATCAAGCATCTAATACTAAAAGTCCTAATCTAAAATAAGACAAAAAAGAATTATTTCAGTTGCTTTATTTCAAGACTGATGCACAATTTGGTCACACAGAAAAATGATCCTTGCTTATGCAAACGCTGTAAGACACCACTGGTCCCACCAGCAGCGTTATCATGGTGCACACATCAGGCAGGGGACCAGCAGGAGCACAAGGCTGGTCCATGCCCACGGGACACTGACGCCAGTCCGCAGGGAAACGGTCCTGCAGCAGTCAGTGATTTATTTATATTGGTTTTGTATTAATGCCTTAAATGACAGATTTCAGCAGGTAACCCAGTCGCAGGGAGGGAGCCCCAGTGTCGCTCTGCTCTCAGCAGCGTAGCTTGGGGTGTTTTCACATTTGCAAAAGGCGTTTGCTGTTGCTCGCCTGTTGTAAAACTTGCACCCGTTTTCTTGTCCTGTGATTTAGGAAAGTGTGTTGTGAGCAGGGATGTGTTCTAGCTGTGCTGGTCTTCCTGCTTTCCTTCATCTGCCCTGTCCCGTTTTGTGTGTCTGCCTGCCTCCCTGAGGCACAAACAAAGATGCAAGTGAAAACATGTGGTTTTCTTAGAATATAAACAACAGAAAATTAAATCTAATTTTTGTTGTTGTTGTAGAGTTGTTCCCTGCACAGTTGCTTGCTCCTTTGACACCCTCTTGTACTCTTTGGGGGTTTTTAATCACAACGGGTACTATTTGGAATTTGGTGTAGGGCACTTTGGTGATCTCGCTGCTAGCTTAATTGTGTGCCGGCGAAGAGCCGTGTTTGCAGACATCGGTGCACGTCCAGAAAGTCTCCCTGGGCTTCTGAAAGCCGCGGTCTGCCAGACATAGCTGCCTCTATCAGATGGCTTTTTGCCTCGCCTTTGTTGTCTGGGTCCTTGTCTGCAGCTACAGCCTGGGCCAGCGTTGCCAGACACGGCCACCGTCACCACCCGCATCCTCCCCGAGCACGCTGGTGCTGCCTGTGCTGGGCAGCTGGGGGAGAGGTGCCCGTGCCCCTCGCTCTGCCGCCTGGGCCAAAGCTCTGCACACAGTGGGGGCACAGCACAAACCCTGGGCAGGGAGCACCCCCCGAGATGGACTCAAGGGAGATTTGACTTTCACTGTTTTGGGGTTTTTTTCTTGGTTTATTAAACTATTCTACCTTCTTCCTGCTAACCCCTGGATGTCTCTGGTGTGGATGTCAGGCTAGTGAATTTCTGTAAATGATGCGGATTTCTTTCGCCTGCTGAGAGGGGATTGGTTTGGCTGAGCCACGCTCTGCCCAGGGCTGTGCACCAGGGCATGGTCAGACGCTGCCATCGTCCCTATGGGGACCAAAAAGGGGTGCTGCAGTTTCTACTGGGTTTTCTGTCAACTCCCCTGTTTCCCGCAGAGAGTGGCTGGGAATGGGTATGGAGGGTGAAGAGGAGATACCCTCACCAAGGAGCCGTTCATCTGATAGGAGGAGATGAAGTACATGAACCTTTTAAAATCAAAGGGCAGAGTTTTCACAAAACAATATTCACAAGGCAACTAGATGAAAAGTGTTGTCTATTGATTGCTTAGAGGTTTGAGTGAATTCTGCCTGAGTGGACACACAGACTTCCCTGTTTGCCAGGAGCTGGGTCACACTCCGTATTCACTGCAACTCTCCCCCATGAAAATGCCCATATGCATCGTTCCTTATTTTATTGTTGTGGGTTTGGGGATTTTGTTCTATTAGTCTAAATGGGTTTGTTTCCATAGCTGCATCCTGCTGATAAAATCCCAGCGTAGGATCTCTGTCTCCCTGTGCATGTGTACCAAAAATGAATCACATGCAGTTGTCAGAAGATGAGCTGCTGCCATGGCAGGTGCCAAGCTGCGAGGAAGTTAGTGCTGGACCTCGCTGAGGCTGCAGGTGAGAGGTGGCATCTCACCACCAAGCAGTGTCCTGCGGCACCTCCCAGCTCTGCAGGCAGCCTTGGTGCCTGGGTGTCCCCAGGGACCTGGAGAAGGAGTTGCTGTAGGAGGGATGATGTTTTGAAAATGAGGCAGAAAGTGATGGAGGCAGGGGGAGAAGAAAGCCTCTTTCAGGTAGAAAGATATGGATGTGGTAGAGCACATCAGTGAAGGATTAGCATCAAGTGGCTACCAGGATAATGGAAGTCCTCTCTTGCTCTGACATCAGTGTATTCACCATCAACTGTTAATATTTCACCTCTCCTTAGAAAGGGGTGGGCTTTTTATGGCTATATAAACTACCTCACCTGCTGGGGCTGGTCTTTCTTGGCTTCAGGATGTAACTCCAGAGGTGCAGCCTGGAGGTGGCAGAAGGCTGGAGGGTCCCCTGCATCTGGTGAAGGTATCTGCTGGTTGCATCCAGGGTTTCAGGTCCCGGGGTGGTACTGTACCAGTGCCACCACCTCTGCGCATGTGGGTACCTCTAGTTTCACTGCCTGTATAGCTGGACTGGAGCAGATCTGGTGGAAAACCTGGTTTCTAAGAGGTAGTTATCCTTTAGGAAGAGTGAAACTAATGGTTTTTGTTTTGCCAAAAGTTCTGATCCACAGCCTGGAGTGTTTTGGTCGGACCAGCCCTGCTCTCTGCCGGGAGCACCTGGGGCAGCTGCTGTTCCTGCTGCCTGTAGTGGCACGGCCAAGGGTATGGCCAAGGGCACGGTCAGGGCACGGCTAAGGGCACGGCCAGGGCATGGGAGTATCCCCGGGAAAACCTTGTCCTGAGGGTGCATGAGGGCAGCTGGCCGGGAGCACTTCCCCTCGCTGCTCTGCCAGGGGTGTCCTTAAACTCCTGCTGCTCTCTCATTTAATGCATCTTTTCAAGTCCTGGGTAATAGTGTTTTCTGTCTGGCAGAGATGAAGGAGGGCTTTTTAATAGGTCTTTTGTTTTCTCTTCGTACAGTTCCCTGGCAGTAACCTGCCATTAGCTCTAGCATTTATTTAGGGTATTTGTGGTTTTGTATGTGGGGACCTACAACACCGAGAAGCCAAAGGACTTTTCCAGGGTCATGCAAGAAATGCATCGTAGAGCTGGGGCTTGACTTTCTTCTGAATATTGAGCTGATCTCTAGGTTTGGTGGAGAGAAGGGAACATTTTGGTTTGTCCTCTTTTAACTGAGACAGACGGGGAATGCAGAAAATAATGGCTCTGTGGAAGTAGGGTTTTTTTGTTGTGACTTTGTTGTTGTTGTTGTTGTTTCTCCTGTTGGCTCCACACAGAGCTGGAACTGCAGGGTAGTTGTGTTGGGGAGTGCGAGGACGGTATGTGTGAAATGCACAGAGGCAGAGGGAAACCCAGGGCCGATCCGGATGGGAATTCGATTTGCTCCTTCATCTCCACCTGGTCCAGCTGCTCTGGCAACTGGAAGCCGCCCTGAAAACCGCCACTAAACCCCGTGCCGGGCGAGAAGGGCGGGCTGTGCGTGGCCTCCCTCCCCGCCTCGCTAACCTGGGGCGCTTTGGGGGTGCTGCGGCTGGGTCTGCACGGCTGCTCCCGTCCCGCAGCGCCTGCCTTGGCTGAGGCAGCCCCTCTGTGCCGCCAGCACAATACTCGCCTTCACTCCCCATCAGACTGGAGGTCTAGACTCTTTCCCTGCCTTTTGTTACCAGGGTCACAGGTTAGGGAGCGTTCCCAGATTGTTTCCCCTCCATTGGTTAAGAATCCCCCCCAGCATCGGGTGCCGCACTGGGGTCTGCAGCGGGGAGCCCTCTGGAGGAGTCACCCCGCTACCCCAGCACATTTAGATTTAAAATTATTGTGGCAGCTCCCAAAAAGAAATGTGCTTTTGAAACGCAGTTGGGATCACCCCCACTCCAGTTCTTGCAGGCACAGATGCTCAGCTGACACCAGCTAAATAGAAACCTTTTAGCCCTTGCCAGTAAGTCTGGAGCAAACTGCCAAAAAGCAGCGAGGACCAAGATACAAAACAAAGTTGGGCCTGAGCAAAGTACTTGCAAATGAAGGATGGAACTGGAGAGTTCTGTCTCTTGATTTTTAGCACGAGATGCTTTAGTTTCAGGGTTTTGTTAAAATGCAGTGCTGGAATTTTAAAAGTTTTCAGCAGATACAAAGCAAGAAAGTCCCATAGCAACAGAGGAAAGGTTTTTTCCCTTAATGCAGACTTTTTTGACATGAAGCATTTATGAAAATTTTTTTCCTCCTCCTTTAAATCAAAGATGAGTTTTGCTGAAGGAGACAACTTTAATGGCATTTTGACATACTTAGAGATCAGACTTGAACCCTTGATGTGCATCTCCTTGTCCCCTCCTCCCCAGCCCACCCTTGCTGGCTGAGGGCTCGGACAGCCTCAGCCTTCCCTTGGCCTGGGGGGTGCTTGGTGTGGCTGCTCAGGAGAGCAGCCCCTCGCTCTTGAGGGGATGAGGGGGAGGGAATGGCTCAATAAATAAGTTGGTAGCAAGTTTCTTCTGTGGTTTTTTTGTTTGCCTTTTTTTTTTTTCTTCTTGGCAAGAAGACATAACAAAATATTGGCAGGTTCATACTTTTTATTATTGAATTAAAATCTGTTGAATAATAACAGTGAGCCAAAACCTGAAATGGCTATTAGGCAGTGCTCTTGAAGTGAAATGCTGCTGGATCTGGCTCACTTCTGCATTTTGTGTGTATGTGCATGTGTATTATGTGTAAAGAATGAGTGTATGAAGCTCAAATAGAGGTTTTAAATAGAAATAACACTGGCAGCTCTTTCTTCGTGAGTCCAGGGCTATTATGTGTCTGGCTCTTGCCAACATGAATTGCAGAGGAAGTTCGTGTAAACTCCATGGCTGATTTGACAGCTGCACAACCGTGGCAGGTTTGAAGCCTGGATACTGTTGAGAAGAAGTGATGACATTTTTCTGTGTCTCGTGATTTACCTCTTTGCAGAGGCTGAGGGGGCATGGCAGGAGCCTGTTTCCCACTCCAGTTGTGGCACCTGGCACCAGTGCAGGGGTCGGCAGAAGCGGCTGGGCAGGGGTGGCATTGCCTGCTGTCTCACTGGGATTCGGTGCTTCCACGTCTTAACAAGGGTTTGCGATTCTGGTATCGCCGAGAGCCGTGAGAACACAGGTGCACGGGGTGACTGCAGCCGGGCCTTCATCAGGGACCTTCTTTTATCCTTAGGGCAAACCCCACAAGTTACAGCCAGGCCAAGGCTTGAACTCCTTACCTAAAGCTTTGTTGGTGGTCTCGGATACTTCCACTCTCAGGTGAATGTCACCAGCATGCACTGCCTGGGGCACAGCTGGGACATGGGCCATCCCGCTGCCCGTGGTGGGGACGTGTCAGCGGGGCAGGTGTCAGCCACCCACCCCTCTCCTGGGACAGCGGGGCTGGTGCTGAGCTCTGCTGCGGCACGTGTGGAGGGGCACTGTGGCAGAGCCCAGTGGGTACACTGGTGTCAGTTCCCCGCTGCCCCAGGAGGCAAACCTCTGCTTGCCATCTCGTGTAAATCCCGGTGCAGCGTACGGAGCAAAGTGCACCTGTACGCACCGCAGCAGCAGGAAGAACTGGGGGTTAATTCCTCTGCAAACCCGCAATGCACCGAATGATGCTGCTTGTATGGGGTGTGGGGAGAAATAATGTTAAATTAAACACTCCATAAGGGAAGAAAAGCATCCAGCCCCATTCTTTACTGCTCATTTTAGTAATTTCTTCCAGATAACCTACACATCTGTGTCAGTGCAATTAAAGCAGAAATTCTGTCTAATGAACAGTTGTAGCCCTTGGGCTATTGCGGAATGAACAGTGAAGTTGGAAACAGTCTTATTAAAATAATAATTAAGAAACAAGGGTGGGGAGACAGAGGGAGGTGCAAACGAGGTGATGGTGGGATGCTATAGGGTGAGGAACAGAGATTGCAGTCAACCCGGTTTTGACACACCACCCCCAGAAGCAACTGTGTGGTGCAGTTGGACCTGGGGCTGGGCACACCCTGGTCCCCCTCCCTTGTCAGGAGCATCTGGCCGTGCTCTGTCACAACAGAACAGCCTTTAAAATCCAGGCTGGCACTTGGGTGGAGGTGGCTGCAGGCAGGGTAGCTGTAGGGGCACCTTCTCTGTCGTGGGCAGCACGGGCCGCTGTGTTAAGCCAGATCAGCTACCTTGCGTGTTTATTTTTTTGTGATTTTGTTTCTCCAACAGCTGATTAAGCTCAGGAAGGGAGGAGAATGTTTCTTATGTTAGACAGGATTATATCTGGTTTTGCCTTTTCCAGAAAACTGTCCTTTCTCAGTAAAAAAAATAGTTTGCTTTAACTTTCTCTTTTGCTCTCCTGGGGACGGTGACTGCCCAGGCTGAACTGTATCAGTGGTGGAGACTGGCCAGTTTACCTCATGTGAGATCATTTATTCTTTTGCTTTTACGTAAATAAAAAATTTCAATGTTAACCCTTGGAGTTATAATGCTGTCTCTCCACAAGTCATCATTTTATATCAATAAATCAATTGATGCTTGGAGCTGGCTTTTTCAAACTTAATACGCTCCCATTTAGAAATGCATGTGCTGCAGAAAGCTAGTGACATTTCAGCTTAACAAAATAAAATAAAATAAACAAATACCAAAAAAAGAAGACACAACCAAATCCCACTGGAATGATACATTGGAATAATTTTAGTGGGATTTATATAGATGAGCTCTGGGGTTTTTGTGGCTTTTTTTTTCCCTTCTGAAATGGTTTTGAACCACAGTGATTACTTATCATTTTCATTTTAACTCCATCTGACAAATCGTTTTAGATGGAGAAAGCAATACTGCATCTTTAAATGGCTACTCTGTCAGCGCATCTTGCAGGGCTTTAAATGCCCTTTGTTATCGCAGTCTAGACAGGACGCAGGCGGAATATTTGATATGTTATAAGGCAAAGATTTGACAAGGTTGAATTAATTTACTGGCTTGTTTAAAACTGAGTTTCAAAACATTTTTCCTTACAAGCTTTTTCTCGTTATCCTATATATGTTGTGTTTTGGGGGTTTTTTCCGAAGTTAGTACAGTATGTTTCAACTGTTTAGACTGGGAGAGGAGACATTAGCTTACTGCAGCCTGCAGTACTTTAATTGCCCTTTTTATGACTGTCTAGACATCATGCAGATGCATGTTTGTGGTGAGAAGACATTTCCCCCTCTGGTTATACGATAGTCTGAAACCTTTACATTGCCTATCTCCTTACCCCCCTGTCCTGGAATGTGCTTTACTCCATCTCGGAAAAAAATCACTGTTTCGCCCCCCCAGTTTTATTTTTTTGAAGGGCATTTCAGTGCCCGCTTTTCTGTTCTGTCCCGCAGATGCTCATAATGCCTTCGGGGGCAATCAAGGTGTGCGGAGCAAGGGCTGCGGGAGCCGCTGCCGAGGGCCGGCTTTGTGCCGGGCGCTGCCCGTGGGTACCCGCTCCGCGCTGCCCCGGCAGCGGGGCGTGTGCGTGGCCGTGTTTGTTTGGGTTCCCCTCGCCATAAGAGCACAGCCTTGCGGGCCGGCTTTAAGAATGAAAATATCAGCGAGGTTTGAATGGGTTCGGAGTTTTAGTGATGCAAATCGGATGCATTAATTAACCCCGTTGCTATAGCTACCGCTTGATTGTTAAACGCGGTGAAAAGGGGGCAGGTTGTGTCCGTGGATAATCCTCCCCTCCGCTCTTACCCCCCTCCCCCCGGCCCCTTCCCCGTCCTCCCGCAGCCGCCTTCGCCCCGGTGCGGGGGCAGCTGCCGCTCGGCTCCCGGGGCCGGGGCCGCCCGC
>WTSP01012556.1:0-37233 GCA_025331215.1 Actenoides lindsayi | reverse complement strand
ACACCCTCCAGCTCCCAGTACTGCAGCATAAGGGCTGGATGGGGAAAAGCAGCTCAGCCAGACCCATTACACCACTGCAGAGCACTTTGTGAATGATGGAGCTTCCCAAGCACATATGTGCTTTACAAGCTAATGCACAAAGTACATTCCTAAGTTTGTTCAGAACCTGTGGTGAAATCACGGTGTCATTTCTTTGGCATTGGTTAACAGCTCTCTGGAGTAAAGCACACACTTGCTGTTACTCCTGACATCTATAATTCCACTAAGTCCTGGTCTGTGGATAAGTCATAGGCATGAAGTCATCAAGAGATCCATAGTAGATATTTAAACATTAAATATGAACATTTTCATACTCAACAGTTAAAAATATAAAACTACAAGTGCAAAGGAAGAGTTACTTTTTTTGTCAGATAAAAAACATTTGAAACCAATTGTTATGAACTTTACTTTTGTCTCTAGCACCTCTTTCTTTAGTTCAGTGATAGACTTGCAAAATTCTTCTTTCAAAGGGTGCTGGTGCGTCATTAAAAATAAATTATCTGGGACTATTTCCATGACTCCTGTGGTGGCTGGAACTTACCTTATGGGATTAGCTGCCCAGACATGACATCGGAAATATGGGTTCTGCAAAAGAGAGTATACTTTGATTTAGGTCCAATGGCATGATGTATTCACTGCTTGGAAGGAAAGATTTGTTCAGTGACACTATTGCATTCTGATTATGTGACACCACATGGTACCAGGAATAAACAGAAATCAAAGACAGCATTATGAATGGAAGAACAGCGAAGAGCTTCAGCAGAGACACTCTTTAAAAAAAGGGAGAAAGGATATGGAAGAGACCTAAACAGCATGCATCTCCAAGTAATGCGTGCCAGAAAAAAAAAAGGAAGGATTGTCAAAGTAGAGCTCTAATTCTGGCAATCTCTAACTGTGAATTAGTGGATGTGTTTCACAAATTTTCAGTTAATTTGGGCATATGAAACTACAGTGTGAAGGAACTCCACCTTCCATGCAAAAGTGACACTCCTGGCTGGCTAGCCCAGGCTGGACACCCCAAGAGTGGGCCTCCTGCTTTGCTCTTTCCCAGGACCCCGTCCTACAGAAATATCTTAATGTTTAAATCAGTCCACCCCATTCAATCAAGAGATGCAAGTAGCAGCCTTTTTCCTTCTGACCCTCTACCTTCTCTTCACTTTCATGTGTGCCAGAGCATCTATGCCTTGTTGGCTGGGACACTTACCTAGATGGTGGGAAGTGGTTCAAATCCTTTCAGGCAGAGAAGAGGATAGAATTGCATCCCACATGGAGTACTCTGCCCACTCAGAATTACACAATAAAGATTATATGTAAAGACGACATTACTACTTTCTCTGGTTATGTCTTACAGAAGGTGACTGTTGCTCAACTTCTGAAGAAAATTTCTGGGGCAAACGACTTACTCCAGCCTGTCTGATGGGAAGCAGCTTCCTGGAGGCACAGGTTGGATGGCTATGAGTTTGGGAAAGGATGAAGATGTGAGATGGAAGCTCCTTATAGTGATTTGAGACAACTTTCCCCTCCAAGTGCTGACTGTGACTCCCCTGGGAGGCAGAGGACAGGCACTGTAAAGCCCTGTATGTGTTCCTGTACGTAAAGCCCTGTGTTCCTGTATGGCAGTAGGAATCTTAAAGCTCGACACAGAGACACTCAGATCTTCAGCACCCAAATCTGTTGGTGGACCTAAGCTCATGTCACTGTGTTTTGTCTCCTGAAGAACCTCTCAGATGGCATCAACACAAGATGAGTAGAGCATACAGAAACCTACATTATTGTTGCTGGTGTCACACGGAAACTCTGTCAGTACTGGGGCCAGGCAGATTAACATACTTTGTGAACACTATGTTTGCTTTCTTAAAAAATATTAGGATACTGTCATTTAATGGTCCACGATTTACATTTAGCTAAACTATATTGTGTGGTAATTTTTGCTTTGTTTTCTTACGTATGATTACTACTGTTGCAATAGTCTTTTGAGATTTGCCATCTGTGCCCTGAGCATTAAAGAACTCATTGGGATGCCACTTAATCTTTTTTTGACATTTTTCATATATAAGTTCTCTGCATAGTGACAGGTTCAGTACTGTTAAAGAACAGCAGGAGAAAAGTCCAATTAAACTTGCATTTTTCGACAGAGCAAGGCACATATGCAATATGTCTGCCAGATGACTTGCTCTGTCCTTGCCTGTACAGGACATATCTACAAGAATATTTTCCCCTGTGGGCACAGCATGTCCCATTTCCTAAAATTCTGCTACCTTTCTGGAGAAGAAAAATATAAATAAAACATATCCATAATGGCTTTCCTCACCTCAAATATACATACTGAATTTACAGGAAGGGCTAACATTTCAGAAGGCTCTCCAGATCTCTGAAACCTACCTGTGCTTTCAGTTGCAGCTTCCTTGTACACACAAAAAGAGTTTCTGCTTCTCACGTTGTTCAGGTTATTTTGGTGTGTAACTTCTCCATACATTTGTAATCATTTAAGTTTTACACATGCAGGAGGAAGACCTGTCAGACATTTATATTCGCAGAACTGGACTCCTCCTTTGAGATACCATCTGAGATTCATATTAAGGAACTCCTGGTGTGCCTCACTGTGAACCAAACTCTGATTTATAGCAGAACTGGAGTGCAATTTGTCTCCCACCACTTCAACTGTCCACAAGCTCCACACTTAGGGTAAGCAAGTCTTCTCCATTCCGTCTATACTCATAGGATTGTGTTTTTTATATAGGTACCTTTCTGCTCAGTGATTCATCAGCATCTCCTGTTCCAGGATGGACAGAGTCATTTTCCATCTGTGCTTCTGTCCACTGATGAAGACCCTAGATCACTTTCTTACTAAACAACTAACTTCAAAGCAATTAATGTTAGGATAGATTAATCTTACACTCAATTAAATCATTGTTCTTCAATTCAGGTACTGTTTTGTATGTCAGGAATGACACTATGACATAAATCCCAGGGAACTTCAGTAAAGAAACACTCCTCTGAGAGAAGAGTTCAAGAGTCCTAGGTGTTAATCTCTATTCCAACAATATTTAGGCACTTATAACTAGAAAGCAATTATATGAAGTGAATGAATAGTGACAGGAATGACATCATTCTCCCAAACTGTGGCTCTTAGCACTACCCAACAGTGTCAGGTCCTTTTTTCCTTGTGTCCCTGGAAGCTTTCACTCCCAGCTATCCAGTGGTCCAGCTGCAATGGGACAACTGCAGACAGCATTTGCTTAGAGTGGTAGTGGCCCAGCAGAAGGGCACTTTCCATTTTGCCTGTCTGAGAGCTGAATTATTGCTAAAAGGAAAAGTATCTCTGTTACTTCCCAATAAGAACTTTAGTATCCTATCCAATGGCTCATGACCTGAGTCTATGAAATAGTTTAAAGCTGCAAATCCCTCTCTTACCTAGGCATCAAGACGATGAGAACAGTTAAGACTGTTCAGTTTCCACAGGTTGTTTCAATGTATCCCCATGGGCTGTCTATTGTAAACACCAATCCCAGATGCCGAAGGGTCCCTATTACATTCAGAAGGAAATTAAGTACTTAGCATGAGATTACAAATTACATTTCCAGGACAGATGCTTAACATTGGGTCCAGTATAAAACATTTCATAGAATTTGGGTGCCTGGCCTGTTCCTGAATTGCTGAATATCACATCCCTAGGAGTCTGGAGACACCTTGTGTGGAGAGCACAGATAGGTCCTGAAGATCCCTTTTACAGACAGTGAGCATAAATTCCATGAAGGAATCCATAGCATATTTTCAATGCATTGGCTTTCGTAGTTAGATAGAAAACTTATTTTTACATTATCATGTAGGCAACCTACTGATCTTTGGCTTTTTAAATAGGTATTTCCTTCAGCCATGATAAAGAAAAGGCATAAGCATCCAAATTGACATGGATTTGCTCACTGCCCTGCAACAGACTCATATCATGTAAGTGAATTTCTTTGCTTTTTAACTTAGCATCACTATTAGGAAAGAAATTCAAAGGGTCTGTTGTTCAGTGGTCTATTGGCAGAGGGAGGGAAATATTTTTTATCACTCTTCCAGACAGCCTACATGCAAAGATTGATGAGAGAGACCTACAAAACAGTAATAAGCCCTCCCAACAACCAGGTGTTAGGCAGCTCATTGAAGTAAAATCTAAGGGGGATTAAGGCATAAAATAACCTTTAACATGGGTGACGCTTTTAAGGATCCTGTTGCACCAGACACAAGATTTTCCTCCATCCTGCCTGGTGGGAATGTCTACAGCACAATTCAGCACAGTGGTACCCACATTACCAACCTAGCCTGTCTGCTGGAAACAACAAGATCACTTTATAATTACCATAACCTAGATATTCTGCTCTTCAGCAAGAACAGCGCCCACATCATTCCAGCTGTGCTGCAGCCCTTCACCCTGCTATCTGGAACAACATTGCTCTGTGCCCTGTGCACAGACCTGTGCATCGCAGGAAGCATGGACAGTCACAAGGGAAGGGGAAACGACATCATCCCAGAGCAAGCTGTCAGCCCGCCACAAACTCTTACCCAGTAGCAGAGAATGAGAGGTCCTAAAAAAGGGGGAGGTCTTCCTGGAGGTTATCTCCTGGATGGGCAAGGGCAGAAGCAGCCAGGATCACGTGCTGTAAGTGACACCGTCCCCTACCAAGTTCCCTCTACTTGAACTTTCTGTTGCTCCTGGAAACTTGATATAACATCACTTTTAATAATCCAAGACACAGCTCAAAAGTAATGAATAAAACAGACCAAACACAGAAATCTTTGTTCAAACATCTGGATTTGACAGTCTACAAACGAATAGCACAAAGTAGCTGAAATTGGGCATCTGCATTGCCGCTGAGAAATCCCCACACAGCACCACTCCTCAGCCTACTGTCTATTAAAGGTAAAATATACATCACCAAAGAAAAAGGGATACTTTTTGTATTATGCATTCAAAAGATAAGAATGGCATTTCAAAGGCCTGAATGTGCTCCTAACACAAGGGAACACAGCTTGTCTCACCTTAAGGAAGAGAAGCATTCATTTTTGCTGAAACTTTTCATCTGCGAAGCCACTACTGAGGTGATATCAAGCATTTGACTGAAGCCCCGCTCAATATTTGGGTGACTATGCTTGCTCATGCAAATCATACCCAGCAAATTCACTCCCAGCTTTTGTAAACATTGAGAAAAACCATGTGTTTTGGGGGAGTTTATAATTTTAATATTCAGATACCTTGTTTTGCAACTTTTACTCACAGTTATTAACCTTAAAAATAAGGGTTGTTTGTATCAGTCTGAGGTCCAAAACTAAGCCAGCAGTCAGTCCTATATATTCACCTCACCCCAACATTGCACCTGCAATAAAATAATGGCTCAGCATATGAGAGGGTCTAAAATTCTGAGTGAATCAAAATTATATATGGCTAATAGAACTTTTTTACTTATATATTAATGTTTAATAACTTAATTTATCTACTGAGACTAAGGAACAGCACACTTGATAACATGTTTACTGAGTTACTGAACCATCAGAGATCAGTTCAGCTTTGTGTATTCATATTATTAATAAACAATTCTACTGCATTTTCCTTTGTGCAGGGAATGTGTGTCAGTTGTACGTTTCTATTCGTGCCCCAAATCCATGAAGACACAGACACAAAGACAAGCAACTCTCCTGCAAGCTCTAAATCCTTTCATTGGGCATGACATGAACTACAGGCTGTAGCTATACCAAAGATAAAGGGTAGCAAATCAACCCAGGAATGGATATCATTGATTTACTTAAAAGTATTTATAGCTTCCTGTTTAAGCCTAAGGAGAAAAGTGAGCATGCAATTTGAAGAGTTAGATTTCTGAAATACATGCTTCTTTCCTCTGTATTTCTCAGTAACACAAACGGCACGAATTAGGAGGCACAGCCTGCTCACCGAGGAGAATCGTTAGCGCTTTCTCAAGCGCTATCTTCAAAAATTACTTAGAGAGAAGGGAAAAGATTATTTCTTCTTGAAAACACATAAAACAAGAATTTAATGTTTCTCTGGTATTCTTGCTTTTGGCTGATTCATTGTTGTACATAGATACCCCACTGGAAAGCAGCTCCATGGAGAAGGATCTTGATGTCCTGGTGGACAATAAGTTATTCATGGAACTGTAATGTGCCCTTGTGACCAAGAAGGCCAATGGTCTCCTGGGGTGCAGAAAGAAGAGTGTGGCCAGCAGGTCGAGGGAGGTTCTCCTCCCCCCTTTACTCTGCACTAGTGTGACCACATCTGGAGTATTGTGTTCAGTTCTGGTCTCCCCAGTTCAAGAGGGACAGAGTGATACCAGAGAGAGTACAACAGAGAGCTACAACAATGATGAAGGGACTGGAACATCTCTCTGATGAGGAAAGGCTGAGAGCCCTGGGGCTGTTTAGCCTGGAAAAGAGAAGACTGAGAGGGGATCTCATAAATGTTTACAAATATTTCATGGGTGGGTGTCAGGTAGAAGGGGCCAGTCTCTTTTCAGTTACGCCCTGTGATAGGACAAGAGGTAATGGTAGCAAGGGGAAACACAGGAAGTTCTACCTCAACTTGAGGAAAAACTTCTTCCCTGAGAGAGTGACAGAGCCTGGACCAGGCTGCCCGGAGAGGTTGTGGAGTCTCCTTCTCTAGAGACTTCCAAGCCCCACCTGGATGTGTTCCTGTGTGGCCTGCCCTGGGTGACCCTGCTGGGGCAGGGGGGTTGAGACTCTATGATCTCCAGAGGTCCCTTCCAACCCCTACCCTTCTATGATCTTTCTGTAATCAGCGAACTCAGCAGGGGAGGGAGAGCAGCAGCGTGTTAGCAGGAAAAGACAGCTGGACAGAACTGCAGTGAACACAGGTTTCAGGTTTGAGGTCGGGGGGAACTTGTTACAAATACTCTGTGATTTTTGCATGTGGTTTGTAAGCTTGGTCACTTATAAAAAAACTTGATGAAAACATATTTCTGCTTTTGGGCTGTACAGTGGTGGTGGGTTTTTTCCTGGAACTTTATACACTAGAATCAATCAAAGAATGCAGCAGATTTATTATTTTTTTTGCACTAACCGGAGTTAATAAGGACTTACCAAGGCCCAATTTTCTTGCTCTGGGTCTTAGAAGCTGCAGGATATATTAAAATAGACATATATTACTTCAAGTACAGTGTTTAATTAATTTTACTAACACCTTAAAATTTGCTGGTTTACACAGTAAATAATTTTGCTAATTACACAGTAATAGGTCCAGAAAGTCTGACACTGCTCAGAGCACAAAACTCTCACAGACTGAATGCTGGGGTTTTACACTGCTCTGTGATAGAGCTTTTATTGCCAAAAAAAAAAAAAGAAGTGGTTTTAATGACTCATAATGACTAAATAAGTGACAGTATCTTGTTGTATATAATTGATGGTTATACAATAATATAGTAAAATAGGGGAAAAAAAAACCCAACAAAAAAGTCCTGTTATGCAACCAGGCTTCTAAATAAATCACAAGACCAGACTGGCTTTCATCTTCCCAATTTCCCTCTTACTGCAGTCACTTGAAATGAAATTTAATTTTATCCAAACCTCATCTCTCCCTCAGGCGTGCACAAAGAACACCAACATCCACTACTCATCACTCAACAGCGCACAGCAATGCACAAAGTATTGAAAACATTCTGCAAATATTAATTCACGATTCTGCACAGTAGTCGATAACGCTGCCGAGCCGCCGCGTCACCGCTGGAGGTCTGCACTGGTGTAAAGCTGGTTGCAAAACTGGAATCCCTTGTCTAAGGATTTTAAAACGTGCAGGATTCAGGGACTCTATTACAGTTCTATGAAGATTGAAAGTATTTTCTAACACAATAAAAATGAAAACCAAACGAAAACCCCACACCAAACCCCAGAATATACAACTCACTATTTTATCTGATCCATATATCTTTTCCAACTGTTCAGCAATTTCCTGTGTCCCATCTGGGCTTCCATCATCTATGATGATAATTTCAAAATTGTTTCCGCTGAAATGAGAATTATTTTTAAATGGGCAAACGCAAAACCTAAGTCATTTTGAAAGGCGTGAAACCGAAAGTGGTTTTTCGACAGTTAGAGGTACATGCTGTAGTTCCAGCTGTAAGTCTACCCTCGGAGTAACAAAACGTGACTCGGTGTCACTGGTCTCTGCAGCCGTGAAACCCCCTCTGTCATCATCATCCCGGCGTCACCACAGCGGCCGGCTCTGGCGTCACGAGTGGGGAAGGGGAAAAGCTCAAACCGCCGCCTGTGCGCTCTCCCCCGGCACCGCTTTCTCCGGAGCTGGCCCGGAAGGGTTCGGGGCACGTGCGAGACTCCCATTAGAACAATTTCCTTTCCCTAATTACCCTGGGGAAGAGCTGCGCTGCTCCCTGCGGGTTCGGAACCCCCGCTGCGCACCCTCCTGCGCTTCTGAACAGCGATACGTGTTTCGCGGCATAGAAAACGCCGGTGCCTTCCCGAGCTGTGCTGGCGCTTTGTAAGCGTTACGGGGGGGCATTTCCCGGCGCCGCAATTCCCAGCCCCGTGTCAACGCTCGCACCGAGGGTGTCGAAGCCCCTCCGAGCCCGCTCCGCACCGGCCGCCAGCTCGGCCCGAGGGGCTCCCTCCTTCTGCCGCTGCTCACACGCCAGCTTTTCGCGGCGGCTCCGAGAGCCGCCTCTCCTCGCAAAGGGGCCGCCGGCTCCCCCGCACCGCAGCGAGGCGGCCCGCAGCCTCCGGGGGGTGGGACGGAGCTCGGCCCCGGCCCGCTCACGGACCCCGGAGTCGGCGCCCCGGGTCGGGCCCCGGCACCTCTACCCGCCGCGGCCGGTACCTCTCTCGGAAGGTGCGCGCCAGGAGCCAGACGACGAGGGGCAGGTTCTCCCGCTCGTTGTACGTGGGCAGCAGCACCGAGAACTTGTCCGCGCCGCCGGCCGCCATGTCGGCGCTGCCGCAGCCGGAAAGGGCGGGGCCGCCCCGCAGCCAATCGGCGCCCGCGGCGCGGCCGGAACCGCCACAGCGGGGGAGAGGAGCGGCCGGAAGCGGAAGCGGCGGGTACTGCCTGGCGCTCTCTCCCCTCGGCCATGGCGGACGGCGCGGAGGCGGTGCGGCTGAGCGCCGAGATCGGCCAGCGGGAGCGGGAGTTGCACGGCTTGCGCGAGCGGCTGGCCGCCGTCCTGGCGGAGGGTGCCGCGGGCGACGGTGCATCCGCCGAGGAGCGTGCCGCCGCCTTTCCCGGAGAGCTGCCCCCTCTGCCGGCCCGGGCCTCCCTGAGCCCCGCAGACATCCAGCGGTACAGCCGGCAGCTCGTGCTGCCTGAGCTGGGCGTGCGGGGGCAGCTGCTCTTGGCCCGCTCCTCCGTGCTCGTGGTGGGCTGCGGCGGCCTGGGCTGCCCCCTGGCCCAGTACCTGGCTGCCGCGGGCGTCGGCCGCCTGGGTCTGGTGGATCACGACGTGGTGGAGACGAGCAACCTGCACCGGCAGGTGCTGCACGGGGAGGCCCGCCGCGGGCTCCCCAAGGCCGTCTCTGCCGCCGCAGCCCTGCGGCTGCTGAACTCCACGGTGCAGTACGTGCCCTACTGCGGCGCCCTGAGTCCTCGCACGGCCCTAGAGCTGGTGCGGCAGTACGACGTCATCGCCGACTGCTCCGACAACGTCCCCACCAGGTACTTGGTGAATGACGCCTGTGTGCTGGCTGGGAAGCCCGTGGTGTCTGGCAGTGCTCTCCGGCTGGAAGGGCAGCTCGTCGTCTACAACTACCAGGGAGGGCCCTGCTACAGGTGTCTCTTCCCCAAGCCCCCTCCGCCAGAGACGGTGACGAACTGTGCCGATGGGGGGGTGCTGGGAGTCGTGCCGGGCATCGTGGGGTGCATCCAGGCCTTGGAAGTGCTGAAGATTGCTTCGGGAATGGGTTCCTCTTTCAATCAGTTCATGCTGATGTTTGATGCCCGTGAAGGGAGATTTCGCAACATCAAGCTAAGACCAAAGAAACTAGACTGTGCTGTTTGTGGTGACAATCCCTCCGTCACCTTCCTTCAGGATTATGAGGCATTTTGTGGTTCTTCTGCAACAGACAAGTGTAGGACTTTACATCTGTTGTCCAGTAAAGACAGGATATCTGTAGAGGAATACAAGAAGCTGTTGGATGAGCAAGTCCCTCATGTACTGCTGGATGTTCGTCCGCAGGTAGAAGTGGATATTTGTCGCCTCGTACACGCTGTCCACATTCCTTTGAGTAAATTAGAAGAAAAAGATGAAGAATATCTGGAATATTTAGAGAAAAGAATTTGTGAAGAAAAGCAGAGAACTAATGGCCAAACATCTTTCCCAATATATGTTGTTTGCAAATTAGGAAATGACTCCCAGAAGGCCGTAAAAATTCTTCAGGAGTTATCTGTCAAAGAATTTGGTTCTGTATTAGCTAAAGATATTAAAGGAGGGCTCATGGCTTGGGCCAATAAAATTGACCCAACATTTCCTCAGTATTAGAAATATAAATGGTGAAATAAAATACATTTTTTCATAGTAAATTCCGTAGAGCTTCATCTTCTCTGTGTAATGCCTGTATCATGGGGATGAAACAGGAGATAGAAATACCATGTTGCTTTTTTTAGTGGTAATTTTTTTTTAAGAAATAAATATTTTTGTAGATGTCTGATTATTTTTATAAAAATGTTAAACTGTCCATGGAATGAAATGTGTTTCTTGGCTTTATTTAATAGTGAATACTTGGAATTACTACTTAACTGTGCACGTGAAGATTGAGAATGACCCCAAATTAGTAATTATAGCATGGAGAATGACAAAGCACAGGAGTCAAGTGTTGAAAGGTTTTTTTTCTCATTCTTCTGACTGTCTAACAAATAGAAACAGTGCATGCAGTGATTGAAAAAAAGAGAATCAAACCACCAACTGTTAATCTCTAGCTGGTCAGCAGCACTATTAAGGCTATCGTAGGGAATTGCCAAGACAGTGCTGGCAAGACTGTTTTGGTCAACATCTTTTGGTTCTCTGCAGAAGCATTGTGTATTTATGAGAGGGAAGTGCTCATTGCAGGTGACAGCACCTGGAGCAATGGTGTTCTCTTAAGAACTTCCAGGGCCACCCGTCCTCATCTGTGGGCTGGCAAAAACGTGTACTCTCTTGTAAAGAGAAACTGAGGTGGAATGTTAATGAGATATAACTTTAAGCCTAAAATGTTTGTGAAAGATAAAGAAAATGCTTTTGTGAGGGTGTAGAAGATTTCAGAGATTGAGTGATGAAGAGGAAATGAGGGGGGAAAAAACCAACATAGCCTCCCTTCTGTGAGTACAAGGACATATTTAGTAAGGTTTCTCCTTGTGGTAGTTGCACATCCCCAGTTGTGCTGCTTTATTTTGATAACTGACATAAAAAACTATGACTGTCTAAAAAGTTCTCATAGATGAACTGAATGAAAAGAAATAAATAGTTTCTCAAGAGAGAGCTGCCTGAGTCCTCATCACTTAAACGTAGTAATTACATTAATTAAAGTATGGATTTCGTTTACTTTGTGAGGAGGAAAAAGCCACCTGTCATGACTAATATTCACATTATTCAAGGGCAAAAAAGAATGCTATCATTGTAATTAGTAGTCAAAAAGGCATATTTTAGTAAAATAAATTAGAGAACATCCACACCCCCTACTCTATTATAACACACCATGGGTTCTAGCAATAATAATCTTGTCTCTTATGAAGGAAACAGTTATGTGAATTTACAAATAGAGTCCTGGCTCTTGCAATTTAGAGCAATTTCAGTCAGAACATCTGGCTTCTGGTGGGTTTCAGCTGCTGGGAATTGGAAACCAGAGGGACTTGTTTGAAACGCCTTGCCTGTGTTTTTGGTTCTTTCTTTACTGGGATGTTCAAGAAGAACAGAAAAGGTAACAGTAGCAACAATTCTCTAATATCCAGCCTTCCAGTGCTAAAAATGGATGGTATGTCACAGAAGCTGAAAAAGCGATTCCTTTTCAGTTATTCAAAGCAAGGGGAGCCTATGGACTTGAGGAGGAAGGGGAAAAAGCTTTTTGATTCTAAAGCTGAGTGCTGTTTTCAGTGGATAGAAATCATGTATAAAGTCTTTTCCCTTGTTGCAACGTTTTAGCAGCAGAGGTATGCAAATTCTGTGACAGAAAGAAGAGGTGACATTAAAGCCGGTGGTGTTTGGTGGAGGATTTTTTGGTAGCAAATTTATAATTGCATGTCTTGTAGCACATTTTCAAGCAGGAAACCAGACTGTGAGTCTTTGTGCTGTATACAAAACAATTAACACCTTGAGGATCTGGAGAACTCTGTGGAAAAACAGTGATAAGGCTGAATGAAAATAGAGCAAAACCACAGAATGTATCAGAACTGGCAAAAAAAGTAAATGTATTAACTCAGGCTGATGAGAAACAAACTTTCAAGAATCTTTTCTGTTAAAATGGCTCGAAAAGACCATTCTAGTCACCCTGCAGGGCCGAAGTTCCAAAGTTCTTATATAGGAGCATAGTATCTGAAACACATCTGTTATTTTTGCATAAAAAGAGCTCTGTGCAAAACTAAACGGGTCATACATTATAATTATTCTGGGAAGAACTAGTGGCTCCGTTCTGATCTCAAGGGACTATGCAGAATGTAGGTTTCTTTGGGGAGGAAAAAAAAAAGGGTTTCCTTCCTCGACCTAGGATAGCAATTACATTCTCAGCAACTGTGAAAAGCTCTGCCATGCATCTTAGATAGATGAGGTCTGTAGTGCTTGTCAAAATTCAATTCTTTATATTCTGGGGGGTTTATTTTATCTTAAGTTTGGTTTCTTTTTTTCCCCTTGGCTTACTGAAGTGATACACAAGCCATCCTGCAAATACAGTCCTTGCACAGCGCTGCACTCTTTGGAGATAGGCTGAAAAATCAAGGGTCACAGAATCATAACTAAGCCACAACTTATTTTATTGGAAACTTATTTTTTGTTTGACCTTGCTTTATTTCTTTTAACTCTATAAAATATGTAGTGGTTTCTCTGTTCACCAAGAAGTATAATAGCAGAACTGTCCTTAGAAATTGTAAGAGAAGCAGTAACACTGTATTATTCTATATTGCTGCCAAAGTACTGTCTAAATATTGGTACATGTTGACATTGTGAATGAAGACAAGCTGCTTTATTTGAGGAGCTTACAGTGTAGCTGGTCTCAGATGTGTTATCTGAAAGGATAAGGTCAGTCTGCTGAGTGTATTTTTCTCATCATCCTTGACTCTTGATGTCATGAGGTTGTTCTTTGCTTGCTTGGTTATACTCTCTTTTAAATGTCGCACTAGATTTTGGCACAGGAACCAAGAGGAAATGGCCTTCTGTTAGAAGGTTAGAATATTCAAAAGTGGCTGTAGCATTTATTGTTAATTGTTGTATTTTAATGTCTCCCACATGTAGGTCGATGGGATAGCCTCATGGTTCAGATACTGAGTTAAATACTTAAACTTCTTTTGTCCTGGGACATGGTTAATATTTTAAGGCAAGGGAATTTAAGCTGGCCTAGCTTTCAGGCAAGTCTAAGAGGTGTCTACATACAACGTACTAATGTGCCTTGATAAGCTAAAATCCTCCTTATTTTGGTGGCAGGAATCTCATCTCTAAACCCTGATAAACTCAGCATTGACCTACTATCAAAGTGTATGATTTACAAAAAGTCCCCCAACAATTATTAGAACTATTTGTAGGCAAATGTATAAGGGATGTGTCCAAAACTGGTTCTCAAAGTTCATATATTAGACTTTTAGGTGTGTGAGCATCTTCATTATTATCCTATTTGAAAGCATCATTTCTAATAAAAATTTAACTATTCAAAACAAAACTTTGCACTAGATGCTGAAAACCCTGCAAGCACAAGTTTGTCTTTTTCTCTTTTTTTTTTGCATACGAAAGCTCTAAGCTGTCCTTTGTAAAACTACAGCAGAAAAAATATTTTAAGGACACTTGCTAGGTGGCACTGCAAGTTAATAAACCAAATCATTCTCTAGGTTGTAAGATGCAATTCAGCCTTAGCAAGAGCTGAGGTTCATATGTAAAAATGCACTTTGGTACAGTTCTTTTGAAAAAAGACTGGGGAAATAGAAATGGAGCAGAGCAATTGAATAGTGCATACAGTATTCCAAGAAAAAAAATATAATGGAAATTATCTTTCTAGGGTAAGTTTTCAAAGTGTTTTTTCTTTCAGAGATTTAACCTGAGGGTTTGGTTTGTTTGTTTTTTTTTTCACATGCTATTCTGAAATGCTTTTGCAGCCAAAATGGGTGATTGTACAGAGAAGGGTTATTTGAAACATGAGCACAAAACTAAATGTAGATCTTAAATCCACAAAGCGTCACTGGACAGTCACTGCTAGTACATCTTTAATATTGCTGAAAAGCATTGCAGATTTTCTTACCTGGTTAGGGCAGGGTTTTTCTTTTGAAAAGGATGTTTCCTTTTTGTCCTTGTTTTGTAAAACAGAGTTTAAGGCGTAAAATCTAAGAAAAAAAATAAAATCCTCCAAGTCAGAGAATCCACTCATAGCCAATTGGATTTCTTTGGAAAACGGGAACCGAATTTTCAGACCTGATGTATCAAAACAAGCCCAAAGAATTGTCTGTGTGCAGAGCTCAGAGCTGTTCCTGTGGTAATAAAACTAGGTTGTGAACACCAGTGTCCCACATAGCACTGCAGAAACCTTTGATGCCTGTCTTCAGTATTTCAAAGATAAAAATAAAAACGTCCTGCAAGTGTGTTCAGTGCAAATTTCATGAGTTATTCTAACAGCAAACTGAAGTCTTGCAGAAACTTCAGATAACAAAAGCAGGAGTGGGCTGTCCTAGCTCTCTAAAGAATTAAAAGTGCAGTAACAAATATAATTAAACAAGGGGTTGAAAATAAGTGTATTCATTTGTTTAAAGCTTCTTTAATTATAAGCATCTTTTAACTCAGGATTTATTAAAATAGATTTGAAAGTTTTTCTCTTTGGAACCTTTCGTTTCATGTGTGGATTTAAGCTCGTGTTCCTTTAATGCTGCAATGAAAACATCTGCAATGTGCCAGTGGTGGGGAGTCAGGCAGACCTCCTAGTTCATGGATATAAATCAAAAGGAGATGTTCTGTGGAGTCATGGCATTTGCATCAGTTTGAATGCTTGTGATTTTCATTGAAATCCACGTGCTGGTTAGAATATAGAAATGAAAGATGGTGTCTATGTTATTTCCTGCAGTAGACTATTGCAGTATTGCCTATGAAATGGCTTAAATCATGTCCTGGTTAATTAGGTGAGTTGTTTCTAAAACTGAGTCATTCTATCACTAGAGATTAAAAGACTTGCTTATCACTGTGTATTTTTGAAAAGGTTGAGTCATTACAGTGTTAGTATGCACTTTATTGGTGTCACTTGATTTATGGGTGTCTCTGACTAACTAGCTCAGTGTTTGAAGCAGAATGAAAAGAAAAGCAACCGAGAGAGGAGCGCGGTGGGTGCTGCAATGTTGTGATAAAATTGCCAGCTGGGTCCAGGCAGCGTGTGTCCAGGCCAGGGCAGCGGTGCTCAGCTGGGGGTCTCTAAAACTGGGGGCCTCAAAAACATTCAGAAGATGGTCTTTATAGTGACTGGGGGAAAATGTGCACATGTTCCAGTGTATTTGAACAAATGCAGAAAGGTACTTTAACACTCTTGGTAAAAAAAACCCCAAACCCAACAACAAAAAACCCTGCTGCTGAGATTCACTTCACTCCAAAGCAACCAGAAGATATCCAAAAGATACTGGGCTTCTCCTTGTGCCTGGATATAATTGTGTCCGTGACTTGGTAGTAACAGGAAAGTAAATGCTGAACTCTCCAGGAGAAAACATTTTTGTTTATGCAGACAAAAGTTTTTAAAGAGTTTATTAACACTTAGGTGCCAGAGGCATAAAACCCCAAACCTATGTTTAAAAATTACTTGCAAATTAAAGATGCTAATGTTTTTTAATGTCAGGTATTACTTTTGAATAGAACTTTTAGAAAGGTGTTTTAAGATCCAGGAACAGAACCGATGGCTGTCCATAATTTACATCTTTGTAATAGTTACTTACTACTACATTTACACAGATTCCCTGGTCACATTCTTGCTGACCGCTTTCTCTGTGTCAAAAGTTAAGCCCTAGTAACATTTCTACAGAATCTGTGCTGTCATTGGTTGCTGCTTTATTCTTTTTGCAAGATTTTAATCTGAGGCTCCTCTCCAGCCTGTCAGATGTCAGTGATGTTGTGATAGACTTGGAAGAGCTGTGGGTCGGACTGTAACATAGATTTGGTTTTTTCCTCTGGAGTGAGAGTACAGCCCCTGCATTCCTTCCTGGATGACACTGAAAACTTTTGCCTTTTACTCCCATGTAATCATCTAACACTAATAAAAGGTGGCAGCTGTTTCTTGTGGGAGAAGACAAATGTATTGACCTACAGCAGGTCATGTTTATCTGAGATCATAAGAAGTACTCTTATCTGAGTGAGAGGAATAATGTTATGCCGCTTCATTTACAAACCGTTTTTGTGTATTCCAGAAAGAGCAATTACCCGGTGAAATGTAACACCTTTACAGCCTGAGGCTTTGTAAATGCAAAGATCTTCAATTGCATCCCTGACTAGTAAACCAAGTATGCTAAAACACAAAGCTCCCCAACTTTCCTTCTTTATTATTGCTGTATGCAATTAATTGGTTTCTTCAAAGTGCTGATAATGAAAAGACGCTTTGGATTCCTGGTCCAGTTTGCAGTTTGCTTGCGGTTTACTGAAATGTGTTGAAGAACATGAGAGCAAAGAGTAACAACCCATTCTATGGTTGAGATGCCTGCCTGCAAACAGGCTGGATTAGTGGTTTGCAGTTAACCTGCTTAGTACTGTGAAAATCTGCTGCCTGTTGGCAAGTGATTTCTCAATGAATATGTGAATATTATCTGGTTTACAGGCATCAGAAACACAGGTGCATTTTAGTGAAGGCAAAACAAAGCGTAGCTTCACACTCCGGGTTGTGGTGGTGCCGAGTGCTTGCAGCACTGGAGCTGTGTGACATTACAGCTGAGACCAAAGCATGTCTCACACAGCCAGTGTTGGTGGTTGCTCATGTAAGGTAATGGTTATGTGAGGGGATGTCTCACTGATCCTGTAGAGTGATGCATTGAGATAAAGAGCAAGATCATCTTATGCTGGTCAGAGTTCCTCCCACACAGAAATTTCTTTCCTGTTGGAAGGAAGGATCAGTCACTACGTGCACTGAGCAGGTTTCTTCCAAGCTTGGACCCCCACTGAATGAGAAAGTTGACGCTGAGTCAGTTTGTAATGGTACAAGAAGCTTGATAAATACAAACTGCTGTTTTGATTATAGGACTTCAGTCAGAAATAATTGAGTAGTTTTGAATTGGCCAAGTTGAATAAAAAGCAGTTACATCAGTAAAGAGGGTAGCTGGGAGAAGAATTTTCAGTCAAAGGCAGAAATAGCTATGGGTGGAGGCTGACTGGAGTTCCTCAGAGGTAGTACCAGCCCTTTGAATTTCCAGTGGGCACTTTTCCTCCTCTGTTAAGACTAGGAGAAGTGTAAGATATTAACATGTATTTGGGTAGCAAAATTTGGAGCACAGTTAGTGAATGCTAATATAAGCAACAGGAAAACACACACACACACGCATTGGTTTGTGGTATTAACCTTCTGTGGTTTATGTTGCTGTTGGTTAAATATACCAGCCCTACTGCTTAACCTTACCCTGCAGCTTCAAGTCGTTGTGAGGAAAATAACTACAGCTCAGGAAAAGCAGCAGTACATGATGAGAGCCCATGGATGGGAAGAAGACATAAAATTTCCCAGAGCTTTCTCCTCAAATAACTCAAGAGTTGTCTGAAAGAGTAACGATTTAATGAACAAGACGAAAGACTGAGAAGAAATCCAGAGTTTCTGCGAAGTTGTGGCTGTACTCCTCCTGAGCAAGTCGCTTTTTTCTGAGTTCTGCTCTGTGTGTTGTGTTTAAACCTTACTCCAGTGACCAAATCCCAAGGAAGTAATTTAATAAGCATATTGTTCTAGAACAGCTCTAAGAACTAGAATTCATGGGTTATGTGGCTTGGACAGAGCAGCGGGATGTTGCATCTGCTCTTCTGGAAGCAATGAGAAATGCTTGCTCTTGGTGCAAATGCATTATGATCTTTATTATGCAGTCAGAAGCTTGAGCCATACAACTGCATGCTCTCCATCTTCTCCATATAGCAGCAGAAAAGCAACTGGTATGTTCTGGTTTCAGCAGTGGGAAAGGAAAATGGCTTCTGTTTGCCTGTTCTCTGGTCTTTTATCATTGAATGAGTTGATTTTATCTTGTTTTCACAACATATTTCATATGATTGATTCAGCTGATTGTCAAAGCCAACTGAAACTTATCTATGTGATGGTGCTGCCCTGAACTCTTGTTCTTTTTATTCTGAAGTCCATGCAATTCTAATATTTCACGCTCATGCAAAGAACAAAAAATAGCTTCCGTCCAAAATTATTTCTCTCATATGAATCTTACTAGAAAAGCACATTGATATAAATTCAGTCTAGTGCCATTGCGGTACGAGTTCTTCAGCCAGAGAAGAAGATATTCCTACTCTGCATCAGGGCTACTTAAAATTGTAGCATCTATTGAAAGCTAGAATCAGGCTACAACTGTAGCCAGAACCCAGATCTGGAAAGGACCACTTGGGTAGAAGACTCCAGGCTATAACACAACGTCCATGGCTTCAGCTATAGTCCTTCCTTCGCTGGGGCCTTGATGTGGGAGTCAACTGTAGGCTTTGCCCACCTGACCCTTCACCATCGGTCACTCAAGGAAGAAACGAGCAGCTGGATGTTCTTGTGACTGCTCCATGCTCGTAGCACAAGGCCTTTCTGTGCAAATAAGCTGTAGTTTTGTTCACAAGGTGTTCATGCTGTTGCTAGGAAACCAAATCTCTGCATGCAAAGAAAGGTTATTTCCAAATTTAAAATGGCTCCTTATAAATTTGACTGTGAAATGAAGTCTTTCAGACAAACAGGCATTCACCTGCTCATGAATACTGAAAGGAAGTTCTTATTTTGTAAAATAGATTTCTATCTTCACAGTGTAGGAGTTGGAAGCTCTTAAAAAAACACTGAAGTGTTTAAACTTGTGTTTGTATATATATATTTATATGTACACATATGTGTGTGCACACCCAGAGCACAGGCACATTCCAGATGCTGTGTGATAGAACCTTAAGTATTAGGAGGGATTTATGGAAATGATTTCTGGGACATGCATATTGTCCATTTCAAATACCTTTTAGCAACTGCTCTCAGTTTCTATTTTCTGACCGTAGCAGTGGGAGGTAACAGGTGTAACAATGGTTGGAACTCATTAAAGGACCCTATAGCTGGGTTTGTGCTCTTCTGTCCTTCTGTTTTCCCTGCTTTTCAGATGAGAACACCAACATCTTCTTCAACATTCAGAACTCTAGTGCTCATCTTTCAATCACTCCTTCTTGCTCCACTAATCCAAGGAATATGTGAATACTGAGACTTTAAAAACAATAATTTAATTCCTTGCCTGTGCATTCTGCCCAGAGTTCTGCTGGGGCCTCCTCATCTGCTGCCCTAATTAGTGGTAACGTCCTTCTCAATTAAAGCATCTCTAGTGCCCTATTACAGTCCATTCAAAGCACTGTTTCTGAGATGCAGTTTCTTGTAATTATTTCTTGGATGCAGTTGCTTCAATCACTTCTTCAGTTTTCATAGTGACAAGCTTAAACTTACTGTTTCATCTTGTTAGCCTTTTTGATAATTTTATAGGGTCTTATCATGTTTCCTTCTTTATTTCCTTTCCTTTATACTGTGATTAAAATCAATGACATCATTGATGTGCAATTCTTATAAGGGGAAAAAAAGCCATTGTTCTACTAGCATAATGTGACAATTGCTAAGAATAACAAAGGTTTTATCTTTTTTCATAGATACTCAAAATATAGACAGCGATGGAGACTTATTTGTAACCCCCTGATGCTGTTGGATGTTCTGTATTCCAGCAGTAGCAAAACTTGAACAAAAGGCCTTGTTCAGGCACTGCTCACAACATGAACAGACTTCCACTCCACTGGGCACCCTGTTCTCTCTTCCAGGTCTCCCTGTGATTCACCGTTGTCATGCCTGCAGAGGTCCAGCTGAGAAGATGAGATAGCTGTAAGTAGTTACAGTACAGGAAAATTGTTCTTATTTTTTGCACCCTACCTGTTCTTCATGTCTTCTTTACCTGTTATTTTTCTCTCCTCAGTGAGCTCTGAGGGTCAGAAGTAGAAAGGGTAACAAAGCTACTCAAATCTTAAGCAATTCTGCTGGTACAAGTTCAAGGCGAAAATCCCATGCAGAAGCCATGGGCAGAAGAGTAGGTTGGTCTGTTCCCAACTAATGGACAGCACAGTGACTGTGTGTGCATCCCTACTGCTAACAGAACTGTCACAGAAGTTTAACGTGGTAGTGTTTTATCTGACATATCAGAAGCTACAGCACTGTCTTTTCTGTAAGACTTCTAGTGCACTTTTGCAAATAGATTTATTTTTTTTTAGCCTAAACATCAGACAACAGGGAAGCAAATAACCCCTGTGTGGCTGTTGTTTAGTTTGGAACCTGAAGCTCACAAAGTCATTAGTCTTTGGGTGGCAAATCGGGGATTAACACCTTGGTGTCATCTTGTTCGTTTATGAGAATGAATGTGAAAGTCCTTTTCTCAAAGGCAAGGTTTGTCTGACATTAACTGTAGAACATCTCCAGCTGACTGCTCTCCCATGAGCACCATTTCTCTCTCCTCTCCTCTCTCAGGGTGAAGCTTACAGCTCCCCTGCTTCTCTCCCTCACCCATGGGTCACTCTCAATTAGTGCTGTCACTGTCCCTCCTGTTAGAAACGGCTCATTTCAGGCCCTTCCATCTGCAGATGTTCATGTTTGTTTATTCCCCAGGGAGCCTTTTCAAGGAGAAAAGTAACCCCAGCAAAGCAGCAGATCAATCACAAAGAGTATTGGTGCCTGCACGAAGAACATGTGTGGGAGGGTCCATGGCTGGCCCAGGGAAAGCAGGGTACTGGAAGTTGGGGTTTAGATGGCCTTGTAATGAAGCAGCACCTTGAGCTACAAATTTACACTCTATGACATTTGGGATTTGGGATTCACAAGTCTTACCTTTTACTTGCTGTGCAGCCCGTTGCTCCGTACAGTCCCTGCTGTTATTTACAGCTGCTTTACCAGCACAGAAAGACTTGACTGCTCTTTCTATTGAGCTTGACCTATCCATTGTGCTAAGTTATCTGCCTGCCTGCAGATCAGTGCTTAGTGACAGTTCTTTTCTGAGCATAAACACAGTAATGGCTTCACTTTTTTCACAAATATGTTGTAAGCTTGAGAACTATAGATTGATCCTCTGGCAATGAAAAAGCAGCAATTTCGTAGTTTGCCTTAGAAAAGATGCTCAGTACAGGGTTACCTTCTTCTGACTTGTAAACATCTAATGGTTAAGATTAGATTCAGGTTCTCTCTGTAGTTAGGGAGGGAAATAGATCTCTCCTTTGCAGCATGATTGATCTCAGCTTACTACTGGTGTCTGGGATAGCTGGGAAACTCTGCTGAGCCCTGCTGGAGCCCAGTCCACTGGGTGATAGAAGGTGCCTCACTGAGTGAAGTTCCACAAGTGCTGACGTAGGCTTTCCCTGGCACCTCACTGCCCTTTGCCTTGGACTGGTACATGTATTTGTGTGACTGCAGGGAGAACTGGGTGAAGGAATCTTCTGTTCTTACCTGTTTTTAAGCGAGACAAATTTCCCGGTCCCACAGCAGCAGGAGCGCTGGGGCTCACGGGCTGGGAATGAGGGGTTTGGGTAAGCCACATCTAAACTCCCTGAACATTGAGCACTTGCACACCTATGGCTGACTGAATGATTTTTTTTTTCTCCTGAAGCAGATTTTGTAATTTCTTTTATAAATAAAATAACTGCTTACTTACCAGCCTGCTCTTATACAAGGCATGGAGGTGTTCTCATTTTCCCAATGTGGCCTTGAAGCTTGTTAATTTTAGTCATGTAAAGTTTCACTAGCCTTTTGAAAAATGTCACTTACCAATATTCCAGCCAAATAAATACCCATCAAAATATTTATGCAGCATTTATGTGGTGTCAATATAGGTTTCATACTTCGAGAAACTACAGTGATGGCCTCTTCATCCTGGTTTCCTTGCAGATCTGACAGCCTGCTCTGGCAAATGAGAGGCCTCGAATGCAGAAGCCAGGCAGTGCAATGGATTGAATATATTCCTCTATATTTTAAAACTAATTTTTCAAAATACTTTCTTCACCCTTCTGAAGCAGAGCGGTGCGGGTGGATGCTTTAGGCCAGCGCTCCATGAGCACTGCCGGGAGTGGCCCCTAGATGGCAATGTAGGATCCTTGAACCGGGCACAGTCTCTGCTCTGCGTGGATGAAAACCCGGCTGTTTTCGCTCAGCACGGACACACAGCTTGGATTTATCGTGTTTGCACTCTTCTAGCAGCACCGACTAACGCATCCTCTGTGGCTAGTCATACATTTTGAGTACTATGATTTTCACAGTTAGAAATCCAGTCATGTTAAAATACAGCAAATAATGACAAGAGTTTGATTCACAGGGAAAAGTTTTTCTTTGGCTTTGCATATCAATAGTATGCAAAAATGTGAAAATGCATCATGGTCCTGGGTGAGTCCTTGAAGTACCTTAGCTGTGGGCCAGGGTTCTGCTGTCAGTGGGAGGAAGAGCCAGGAGTCAGGGAGGAAAAGGCACATGCAGGTTTAGATGAGTCCCAGCAAGAGGAGCGTTTTATTAATGCAATTTCAGGGCTTATAGAACCCTCTGAGGTGGGATGTGTATGCCAGCCTTACCTCATGCTGTTGTTGCCGATGCTTCTTTCCTGTGCCCATCAAATTATGTTGGTTTTCATCCTGTGATGCCCATGTTGAATTTGTGCTCTTTCTTTCACCTGACTAAAATGATAACTTTACCCATTTAATGTATTGCATTATGCTTTGCAATCTTAACTTTCCCCACTCAGGTTGTCTCCAGAAAACTCTCCAACATTAGACACCTGCAGTTTCACAGTGTTAGATCTGGTTTGCTAGAGGATAGCATTTCTTGCTTTCCCAAAATGTGCTTGTATTTATGAGTGAAACTGAGTCATCTTTTCCTCGGTTGGCCTGGAACTGCTTCCACTGTGAATGTTATAGGTGACATTACTCAGCTTCTTTTTGACATGAGGTACATCAGTAATGAAAATGAGAGCATTATTTCAATTTATCGTTCAGCAATTCTGTGTCAAAACTTTATTTCTAGATATAATTAACTACAGAAACTTACACTAGTCCACACAACTTTGTACCCAGTAAAGGGGAAGCTGAAACTTCAGCTTGACAGCATTAGATGTGTTTATATGCCCCAGCCGACTTCAGTGGTGCACAAGATTGTTCAAATCATGTCACAAGGGCTGCAGGGATAACAAATTAGTATGTATAAAGTGTGGCAAATATGCTCTAATTACCCTAATTGGCCTGCTGTGTTTCCAGTTACGGCAGAACTTTGTCCAAGTGACATTTACTTCTGGATTAGTTCCCACAGGCAAAGAGAAAATAAAAGCCAACAGGGCAGAAACATCCCCTGGTACCATGATCCTGCAGTTTCTTCGCCATGCTTTTGGCAAGGCTAATAGTGTTCTTAATATCTCTAGTGATTTCTAGAGAATATTTCAGAAGATGAGATGATGGAAAATGACAGAGGAAAACAATGTTCAAAAAGGGAGAAAGGTCTCATTTTATTGTTAATAATTAATAGGCCAAACTCCAAACAATTTCCGTTTAGTAGCACAGGCAAAATTCTCCTTGACTTTATTTGTGGTGTAGAAATTAATCTTAATTTGTGATGTATGACTTTACATAGTGACTGACAGCTACCAAACAGGGAATCCTGTCCTAAGGACTTACACTCTAACATTACAGGACAAGACAGAACATGCACAAAGCCAAACTGATTCAGTGAAGTACATGTTTTGGATCTAAACTCGTCTTAGCTTTTACATGATCATTACAACACTGAGATCAGTAGTAGTGCTGAAATGGAATTGTTAAAATGCCACAGAGGAAGTGATAAATGAGTGAGTGGGTAAATGTAGTGTTAAGCATTTTCTGGTTCAGCAGTAGGAATTTTGAAGTGTGTTTTTGTTGACCAGGGTGACATTCATCCACTGCCATGAACTCTGGTTTCATGTCTTCAGTTCTGTCTGGTTTCTGTAGGTTACACTCACTGTGCCTATGGGAAACCACAATTTCACTGTCTCAGAAGTCATTGTACTTGGGCTTTTGTGTTTTGGTTTGGTTTGGGTTTTTTTTCCCCGTGATTTAAATAGCTACTAACTTCACTGTCAAATCTTGCATAAGGTAGCCAACAGAACTATTAACAGAGAAAAAAATGGGACATATCCTATTGTAACGACTACTGATAGAAATGAAAAGGGTGAGTAATGAATGTAAAAATAGTGCAACTCTGACACTTGGGCCAGAGTCAACTGGTCAGGCTAGGGGTTAATGTCACTGACTGACACGTGAGCAGATTGTGGTCACAGTCTTCAAAGTCACGTTTATCACTTTTTTTGTTTAATATCTGATTAAGTGTAGTCAATTAAATCTATGTAGGTTTGAGATTATCCAGTCCAGTTTTCAGCCTGTTGAATACCAAGAGAGGTATTTGAAAATGTGTAGCTTTTTTATGAGAAGTATCTGTTATTTTCCTTATTTTAACTTTCTAGTCTTTCTTATCTAAGCAAAAAAAAAAAAAAACAAACCCAAACCAAACCAAGCAAAACAAACAAAACCCCGAATAGTAGTTGTATGGAACAGAAGGTTTTAGTCAGGCATGAGTTACCAAGAACTTTTATGTCTGCTCCTGTCTTACTGTTTCAAAATGACCCTGACCAAGAACAAGCTGACCTCTCCAGATCTGGATTATTCCTTGGTTCCCACATACAGTCAATGAAATGTGGAAAAGACAAATAATGTGGAGTTAGTGCAGGTAGATATTGGTGGGTTTGTGCGATTGAAGGATAAGACTCCAACTCATCTATCCTAACATCTGCCTTCTAATGCGACACCTGGATTAGGGATCTAGCTCATTCTAGGCTCCTTCTATTCAAAAAGTGAAAAATAGAGAAGACTACGTATCTCCAAGTGGTGATTCAGATCTTTTGACAAGGCTGCCACTTCAGACACTTTGGTATGTGTCTAAAATGGTTTCTTACTCTGAGTGTCAGTCTATAGCCTAAAATGAAACTTTGGTTTTAGATACAGAGAGCTGTAGCAGTAGGAATGAGAACCTTCTACAGCAAAAGATTTTGCTTTTGCATCAGCCTGAATACCCAATTAAACTCTACCCACACAAGTCATGAATGTATAGAGCATGCCAGTTTTCCTTCCCAGACGTGCATCTGATGATGTGTAAATCCATGATTCAGTCCTGCATGATTTTTTTTTATTGTATAATGGGACATTGCTGAAGACTCTTGACTATTCAGTAACACTGCTGAAGCCTCTGACTGTGAAACTCCGGAGTCCTGAATTACACTGGAAAGAATATAAAGGGACAAATGGAGACAAGTCCTATATATTCCCTGAAGAAACATTTCCCTTGATCTGTAGTGAATATTAGTGTAATACCAATGATTCCAACTCACCTTGCAAATTATGATCTTTGATGTACAGTTAGAGAAGCCTTGTGGGTCTGTCTTATCAGTGTTGCACTCACCAAGTGATTTTTTTATGCTTTTGTTACTGTTTTTGAGGAAGGAAGCTGAAGGAGGGAAAGATTTTGGAGAAAGTAATTTAATATACCACCTTACCAGGAAACTGTGGTTTTATTAGGCATTTTTCTCTTTCTCCATCTCCACGGATCCTTTCTGTTCTTTTCTGAATCTGTTAGATTATTTGGTCAAATTATTAAAATATTTTAAATTTATGTCACAATTAACTGTGATTGTGATTCTCGGGACAACATGCAAGAAAGAGGTTTCCCTATACAAGCTGCTGAATTGGTACCTACATTTTTCTATACTGAGACAATTTTCTTTCCTAGTAAATGTTTTCTATAACAGCCAGGCTGCTTCAGCTAGCAATGCTCATAGCCTCAGCTCTCCCTTAGTTGCTGCTCACTTCTCATATTGACCCCAGGTTGTCGAGCATGCCGATAGCACGTGTGACAGTCTTTCTGTACTGTAAGAAGCACATGAAGATGAAAGGAGAGCCTAAGACTTTATTAATCAAAATTAATACAGCTACTGCTGTTTGAATTCATACTGTACATATTACTGCAGTATACATAGGATAATATAAATAGCAACACAAGCCTATCTCTATTGGAGACATGCACCACGTTATCTGTGGCAATTCAAACATTCTTTTGACTTCATAAAAACACAAAGTGTTTTATTGGAACTTTCTTGTTGACTGCACATGCTGTTAAAATGCAAAAAAGGAGTGATAGCTGACTTGGTAGCTGTCAGCTGTGTCACTGGAAACAGTCAGCTTTCGAATCAAGCCATAATTTTTGTGAATTTGACTAAAAATTCAGATAATATACTGTAAAGAGGCATAATAATCTTAGACCTTCAGCCTTCACAGTAAAAGCTGGAATGCAGCATGTGGGTTTCATACTAAGGTTGTGCTCTTAAGTCTTATAGCTGATTTATTTAGCATAAGGACTATAGTATGTATTACTTCCTGTAAAGCATAAGCAAGATTCTTACAGTGATTCATAGTAAAACATGTTGATATGCTTACAAGTAATGTGTTGCCAAGTAGAAAATTACATAGTGGACGTCCTGGATGGCTTATTTCTTCCTGGCTTAGGCAGGAAAGATACAAGATGCTTTCACAAGTTTGTTCAACCAACACCAACTTCAGGGTGATATTTTTTCTGGATAAAAATCTTAGGATCAAGCTATGATTTTGGGATAAAAAATAAAGTGATTTATTAAATAAATGAGCATTAACTTAATGTAAAAACATTGAGAAAATGGATGGACCTTCAGCATTCATTAACCAGCATAACATGGAAATAAGCTTGGGTTTTATTTGGCGAGCCTTGATTTTTCCTTATATTCATCTAGAACTTCTTATTTATGGCACAGCCTGTCAAACACATTCTTAGATAAGCAACTGTTGCTCACAGGACTGATCTAATTACCAGTTCTTTTTATAACGAATGCTGACACAAAGGTAGAAGGATGTATAGCACTTGTGTTGAAGCCAATGCTACAGATGATCAAACAGTTTTGAAATTAAGACTATTTTGGATGGAAAATGTGTCCCTTTTTTATCACGATGTTCCTGTTTTTTGTCCAACTCTAATTAAAGCTGAAGAATAAGAGTGAAAAGATGGTTACATTCATAGCTCTGGCACAAAATTAATTGCCAAGAGTTTAGACTGGGTATTTTAGTGCTCTGCACTAATGGTCCATAGGCATATTTACCTATGACACGCTGAAGAACGTTGAAGTCCCAAATATTTGTAAAGTGCATTTTTGAAAGTTTTGGAACTATCCTTCAAGAACGAGCACGTCAGAACACCTTCAAATTGTGTTTTAAAAACATTTGAAAAGAAAAGCAGTGTAGTGTGGGCTTAGCCAAACAGCATTGGCTGAAGAACTAATTCTACCTTTTTGGAAAGGACAATGTTTGTGTCCTTGGCCTTAATTTAAATCACAAAACCATCAAGCATTCTGCCATTTCTAGCAACCTGCTCCAGCAATGCCAATAAATACTAGTATTTCTGAAAATTAAGATAGACAGGCATTGGTGAATGAAATGGGAACATCTAAAATACCCTAGCTCTTAACTGTTAATAAGTAAATGTAAGAAAAAAAGAGAGGGTGAGGAAAGGTTAAACTCTTAAGAATAGCTTTTTTTTTACCTCTAAGCATATATGACATTGATTTATTAGGTTTTTATCTTTAAAAAATAACAAAACAAAACGTTCTGGAATCTGTCTGCTGAGCTGTTACACCAGGCGGTCTCATTCCCTCTGAAATAAATGGGAGATCTGTCATTAATCTTCACAGAAAACTCTGCCAAACATGAGTCTCTCACTGACCCATGTTCTCCCAATGACTTCAACAGGGGAACCGAGACCAAGACACACGTGTGGATGAAGAATACATGGCTGTGTTTTAACACCTTAATTGCTTTTTCATATCCTATTTAAAATATACTCCATTACTAGGATATCTGTAATGATGGCAAAGGTATAGTTAACTAAGTCTAAAGTCCCTCATGATTGAGGACAGTAAAGTATAAAGCTGTCAGTACCCCCACTCCGTGACTCAAATGATATTTTCTTTTTTTCATCATTGGCAGCTTCCCACGACCACATATTTTCTGCTCCTTTTAAAGAACCAAACGCTGAATGTGAATGGGTAGCTGCAGCGTCGGCTTGCAAAGTATTGCCAAGTAATGGTAGGGTGTCCCCTGGAAACAGGCCTCTTAATTCTGTTTCATATCTGAGGTAAAGTAAAAACATGGAAACAGATGGTAGGGAACGACTGGCATCTCATCATGCATATTTCATTTGAGTTGCAGCTTGTAACCTCTTGATAATAATATTAAATGCTACAAAACTCGAAGACTTTGTTCCTGGGAATACTGCATTCAATGACATAGGATCAGCACTGTAACTTCAATTAAATGTTGAAGCTGATGAGCTATAAGTATTTACATCTGTAGTAGGGTTATGATACAAACAACTTGATTCTTCTTTTCTAGTATGTTTGGGGCTGACTTACAAAGAAATATACAGTTGCTGTTGTGAATGACAAATAGTACTTAATGGTTTTTTTCAGAGCACAATGGGACAAACATCTGTGGTTATTTCCATTATGCTCCTAGGCATTTTGCTGGGAGAGAATTTAGCCATTAACTTTGTTGTATTTACAGTATTTATATGCAAGAAGAACAAGAAAAATGGTAGCCTGTTTACTGATTATATACATTGTGATTTGGTTGGAAAATGTATATTACAAATGGCAAAACAGCCTGTCAAATACATAATTATGTGGCGCTCTTTTTTTTTTTTGGTCAGAGAACTTATTATTCCCAAAATCCCGCTGTGTGACCTCAGTGAAAGATCTGTCCTATACATTATACTGGGGAGGGGAAGAAACAGCATAATAGACTTCTTAAGCCACATCAGTTCCTGGTTAATAGCTCCTTTTAATATAAGGGTTACCTTTGTAAAATGCTTCCAAAGCAGGTTAAAAGATAGAATCTGATACAACAAAACATTACGTGACGTCGGGAGAAATAGTAACTCAAAATTTCATTCATTGTCCCTAGTCTCAGAAGAGATACTGGGGAATAAAATATCACTCCCTTGTGACACATTGCTTATCTGAGACTTTGTTTTTAGTAAGAACTGCGCTCTCCTGTACATTATTCTTTCCTGTTCTTGCTTTAGCTCAATGTAGGAGCGTGAAAACGTGTGGAAGATGGAGGTGACTGGAAATGCCATGAGGAGGATGCCACTCAGTATGCTGCTCAGTGCCACCACTTGGCCAGGAATGCTTCTGGGAACCATATCTCCGTAGCCTACGGTGGTCATGGTGATGACGGCCCACCAGTAGCACGCGGGGATGCTGGTGAACTCCTGCGAGTCCGCCATCTCGTTCTCGATGACGTACAGGAGCGGTGCAAACAGTGCGATGGCCACGCAGAGGAAGAGCAGCAAGAGCCCAAACTCCCGGGTGCACCTGCGAGCGGTCAGCCCCAGCGTCTGCAGCCCCAGCGAGTGCCTGGCTAGCCGCATGACGTACAGAATCCTCAAGGCACGGAGAATGCGGAGGACAAGACCTACTTTGTCCAGGTAGATGCTCCCAGAGCTGGGCTTTTTATAGCCCACTGAAGTGGTGTCTAGGAGCAAAGTGATGTAGTAGGGCAGGATGGCTATTATGTCTATCAGGGTCAACGGTCTCCGCAAAAATGCAAACTTGCTCTTTGCCTGGATGAATCTTAGCAGGAACTCCAGGGAAAACCATGCCACACAGACAGACTCCACAATGAAAATATTGTAGCACATCTGGGAACACTCACCCTGCAGGAAAGAGGAGGAGTTTGTAATCGGCACTGGATAATAACTATTTTAGTTGGTGCAGTGACAGGAGGAGAGGTTTCTGGGGTTTTTTTTTAAACCCAAAGTATTAAAGGATTTGAAGCTGTTGCTATGGGGAAACGCATTGACAAACTGGAATAAGTTAAATGCAAAACTTAGAAAGGAACTACTTATTCCACAGAAGATATTGGTCGGTAATTTCAGGCTTCCTAAATACCAAATATGAAGCTTAATGATGCAATATACCATTGTACAGAAGAGTCCACACTAACAAAATTTTTTGTTGGACATAAAACTTGGTATGATCAATTCTCTTACGAGTAATTGAACATAGTCCTGTAAGACTTTGAATATCCTTTGCGTTATTTCCTCCCCCCCTAAAGGCAGCTGCAAAATCCCCATTGAAATCAATACCATCGGACGTTGTACTTGTTCTGCTCTTCCCAGCACATACCATTTTCCATCCTGAAAAGCTAACTTACCTTTTCCTCCTCCTCCCTCAGGTCAGGCATGGTGCTGATGGATAAGTTCACTGCTGTAATAGTTACAAATAAAACAGACAAACAAGCAAACACCTTTCCAGGGAGGCCAGACTGGGGCCTCTCCACCATGTCTTGCAACTTTTTCATGCACAAGCCAATTTTTGTCTCCTCTACTGTTTCACCTGTTGTTTCATTTTCTATGAGGTCATCCTCCCGCTCATTTATTTCTGTAAACTCCTCCATTTTTTGCAGATATCTCCTTTTACAACACCAGTCCAAGTTGTCTTCCTCGATTCCCCAGTAGAGCAGCTCCTCTTGGAAAGACAATGCGCACATCTCACGCAAGAGCCGGAGTTTTCCAACCCGCAAAAAGGTCAGAATTGTCCTGAATGCCCCTGGATTGCGGTCGAAAAAGAATTCATTACATGTCACATCATAATCATCACAGACGTTTAGAATGTCGTCAAAATTATTACAGAATTTTAGTTGTCCCAGACGTGTCAATGGGAATTCATCAAGCGTGGTCCATGGAAGCAAATACTTAATGCCCCCTACATTTATAATAATGTGATGCTTCCGATCGTCAGGGTGAAAGCCTTTCAGGAGATCCTCTTCAGGGTGAATTAGCTTGGCTCTTTGGTAAAAGACTCCCTTAAGAGTTTCTGTTTCTGGAAAGAATGTGTGGTTGAAGGAAGCATCTGAAGCACAGCTCAGGGCACTATAGTCATAGTCGGAATTTTCTCCAGGTAGAAGAGTCATCTTGGAAGATAACTTCACATCACTTCAGTACTTCTGCAAGTGTCTTCTGGAACAAAAACGAGATTATGGGGTGAGTGAATGAGAGGTTGTTTTCAAGTTTGGAACAAATGTAATGATTGGAGATCAAAAACATTTACAGCTGATAAAAACAATTGGAAAAAAAACCCCAGCAGTGGCTGAATATGGTCAGAAGATCTTTCTGATGAGACTGGCTTTATACAGCTGGGTAGAAAGGACTCTGTCAAGGGCTGTTCCCTTGTTCAGTAGCTCTGCTCAGAGTATCTGTCACACTGCAGGGCTTCTCCTGTCTCAGATATAAAAGTTTCAGTTCCCAGTGGTTATAGAGGGAAGACAGGAATAATTCCTGCAAGTGACAGGATATTCCTGGTTCATAATGGAAGTGTACAAATTATGACAGTACGACGTAAGAACATAGAATTCAAGTGTGTTTTTTAGAAAAGGAAATTGCATATTTTTATTTAACTACTACACATAAAAACCTTAAGCATTTTAGTACCTGTGAAGTATATAGAAAGAATCAGAAGTCAATGATGTTGTAATTCAGTAAATACACACTTCTGAAAATCAGATATTGCAAGACTAATTTCTAGAAGGCCACATGGAAACAATTTTGGCAAAAAATAACCCCACACTTATAATGATGGCCACATAAAATGTATAGCGCTTATATACATTTAATGACATGGCAACTCCCTTTTTTTATGGTCTCATTTACAAAACATTGCAAAGAAATGCATGAGTTCTACATAAACATTGGATTACCATTTTAGTTATAACTGCCAGGCTGTATGCAGTAATAGGGCTGTGTCCTTTCAATGGATTGAGCAGTAGCCACGGTGACTGCCTTCACCTCTGATTACAGGAAGCCAAAAAATTCTTATGCTGACTCTGAAAATCACCTTCAAATTCTGCTCACGCAACACTAGTGTAAAGGCTGTGGAATGAAGTGACCACAGAGTTCAAATGGGTATGAAAAGCAGGTACTGGAAATGTTAAACTTTTTGCCTCCCTAACTCACTGCATTTCAGAAGTCAGACTGAAAGTCTCCTCACAGACAGGAGAGTTGTACAGTACTGTTTCTAGAGCTTCCATCTTCCCATCAGCTACAGCTTCATCTGTGGAGTTGCTGAGTTTCATTTGATAAGAGTATTTATTTATTAAGTACAACGAAGAGATATTAATTATGCACAAGTATTCTGACTTTCTAGTCTCGAGTTCAAAGAAAAGTAATAATATTACACGTGATTGACTTCAGTAGCAGTACATAGTTTTGTTCTTTTCCTGGCTGTACTCACCTCCCCTTTGATAGGCACCCAAGGGATATATACCCCTGCTAGGGTGACTTCCTTAAACACAGAACTGTCGTTTTCAGAAGCTGGGGTTTATAAACCACATCAATAGTGTTACAGACCTATTACAGAAGAAAAACCCATGAATACACAACAACAAAATACTCAAACACATCTGCACTTCAGCTTAAGAGCAACAGGCTTTCCTTGCTGCAAGGGGACTTACAATGCTGCTTTCAACAAAATACTATCTCTGTCCTGCTACTAAACGTCCCAAGGGGAATACTCTGAACAGAGCAGTTCCTTACATACTCTTACGTGGCCCCAGGTGAGATCTGGGTGGAGTGGTATTTCCTGCTTCCTCACCTGTAATACTCTTTAGTACAAAAGGAAATAATTATTTTACTTACCTTTAGGGCACATGGATAAAGAAAGCCTACGGGATTATACAAGAACGGACAAGGCGTGATTCAGATCTTCCAAGAGCTGTGATACTATTTCCTGGCCTGAGGTAAGCAGAGAAGTAAGCTTTGTCATCTTGCTTCTATCACAAAGTGGAATGTCTATTACTATTGCTAGTGACTTGAGAACAGCTATTTGGCAAGTAACCTGTTCTCTGTGCCAAAATCGTTACTGTGTTTAGCTTTCAGTGCCGTATCACTACATATTTGCTTGTATTGCTGAGTTGCTGTGTCTGTGCTGCAGAGTTACGACTCTGGAAATCCTCACAGCAGGTCATGGGCAATTCTGAAACTCCTCTGGAAGTAATGGTGGGTGCAAACAATGACAAAATCCTGTGGGCCTGCACTCAAATAAGCTTCCAATCGATTTTGGTTCGTCTCTTGACTCAAGAAAGACTAAGTAGAGGCCTGCTGACCTGAAAGTCTAGTTGTTTTTTTTTCTGGAAAGAACATTAACACAAAACATAATTGTATTAAAAAGTCACATTCTAGGAAATTCTAGCCAATGCTGGGATTACCAGTGAAGCTTCATGACAGATGATGGTACTCTGCCATTGCCCACTGCAGGACTCCGATAAATGAGAAGAGTGATAGCTGGTGCAGATACTGCTCACTAGAGCACTAGGAACTGAGGAACTATGGAACAGTTGAACTTGCAATTACCCTGACATACAGTCCCATCACACGAAGCACTGCCAATGACCTCAGAGCTGGTCTTCTGTTAAAGCATTCCCAAGATACCATCAGTAGAAGTGCCACTGGGAGTTCAAGCTATAGGTTTGATGTGGGAAAACAGGGCTACCTGATGTATGTTTACATAAGGCTCCTTTTCTTAGAAAAACTCTTGTTTTATTTTGAAACAAGCATTTCTCCCTCTGCCTCAACTATGTCTGAGGCAGGGCTGACCCAAAGAGAATAAAGATTATGACAGATACAAGAGCATGGATAAATGGGAGCTGTTAACCGTTTTCCCTTCTGTAATGCCAGATGATATTGGTTAGCAACAACTTATCCTCTGAATCTCAGCCAGGAAAAATGAGAAGGCAGCTCTGAAAACTGGTTTGATCTCCCACTGCATCCTTTGTTGACACAATGGGAAGAAATGGGGAGAAGGAAATGCAAATGTTCTGCAAGTGCAAGACATACACAGTAACCCTGAGGCATCAACCGTGAAACAACAGAGCAAAGAAAAAACAATTTCTTTCTCTGCTTCCAGCTTCTCAACCTGTGCAGGACAGTAAATTGGACAAATTAATCCCCTGTGTAACACACTGAATGACTGCACATATAAAAGGTGGCTCCATCTTTTTCCATAACCAGAAGTGGCAAGCCCACAGATCTCATGTAGGCAGCTATAGTATTTGATGCCATACACGTGTTATTTATATGTTCTTTGCCTCAGATACACATAGTATATCTAAGGGGGAGAACAGAAGGAAGTAAAGGACAATAGAAAGATGGGCTGACTTGAAGGAACAGAGGAAGGAGAAAAATATTCTCTGTATGCTTCTTGTCTTGCCTCAGAAGGTGCTTCTACAGAATGATGGTCAGTACTGCTTTAAGATGGGAGAGATCTAATTAATGGAAGGGTGTTTTTTTCGCTCGTGAGATTAAAAAACAAGCAAACTGTTTTATTCATACATTGCAGACTGATGACATTGAGGATGGCTGTAAGAAATGTGTTAAGCATTAAAGACAACACACTGGAATATAAGATCAGACAAACACATTAGCCTATAGCAACAATTTTCCCAATGATTAAACAAGATGAACTTTAAGGATATGCTGTAACAGTAAAACGCTCAAACAAAACGGCTCCGGTTAAGTCAGGGCCCAATGGTAAAGTCCCTCCTTGTCTGAGACAGTTTTCTGCCCTTTGAATGCCTGAGAATTAGTGAAGCCCAGTTCATCTTTCCAGCTCCCCTGCTGATGGTATTCTCATCTTGGGCAAATCACTCCTCTTTGAGCATCGTTTCCTATTTTGTTTGTGAGCTTACTGGGGCAAGAACTGTCTACATTATACAATCCTGATCATTGTTCTGGCTTCTAGAAACTACAGTAACACCGAGTAACTGGCCCATAGCAAGGGCTCTTGGTGACGTCTCTTCAGAAATCTGTCTTGCACGAGATGCTACTCTTATCCATTACGTCTGGTGAAGAAATCGAACTAGAAATCTGTACTGCCCTTACTTTCAGCTGAGATTCAGGAAGGGTGCCAGACTCCTAGACAATGGGGAAAGAATTCTTAAAAATGCCCTTCCGAGGGAAAGAAATAGAAATCATGAGTAACATGCTAAAATTTCACTGCAAATGTCGTTCCCCCCCCCTCCCCCCAGTGTCCTCTGCAGTATTTTGGATTCTGCAGTGCATCTCTGATGTAATCAGAGCTCCTGCAAGGAGTCCTGGTACTGCTCTGTGATGCAGACAATTCAAAGTTGCGCCTGGATGATAACAAGCACGCAAGGAAGATGCGTAACTCTCCACTAGATTCTTCTATCAATTCCAGAGCCTGCAACTTGTCTCTGTTGCTTTTTACCACTTGCAAATTAAGTTTAAAAAAAAGTGTTTCGGATGTCAGTGCAGGTTAAATAGGAATACAGTGAATTTTTTTTTTATTTTTTTTTTTTTTAAGAATGAGAAACTGCTTTACACATCAGTGATCCTTCCTCCTTTATTCTTTCCTTACTTAAAATAAGCAGTATTTTCAAGCAGTGTTAAATTAATCTGTCTTCTGACACATGATTTCCATACTGTATCAACACTGTCGGGGTACCCTCCTGAAATACTTGAAGCTGTACTCATGCAGCTCTTTACATAGTAAGAGCCGATCTCAAACTTCAGCTCTGCTTGCAAAGTGAACTTCCAGCCAAATCAAAGTAAAACTTACACAGGTCAAGGTATAATATGAAACAAAACTCTCCTGAAAAACATAGAATCTGAAAAAAAATATGCTCATATCTGTATATTGCTCTCCTTGATCTGGAAAGTTGTGCTTTTTGGCATCTTACGATGACCTACAAACTGAATGATGACAAATATGTTACTCGGTGTTTGGTTTTATAAAGCTGAGCCTTATTCTGCCAATAATAATCAGAAGTGAAATAACTTTGCAGGTAACTTCTATCCCCAGGAAAATGTCCTGAAATACATTAGAACTAATAACTACAGTTATTATCCTGCTGTGAAATATATTTATGTTGACAAATTTTAGTAAGTCACGTTGAAAACCATCTCTTAGACATATTTTTAAAAAACAAAGTATTCGTCACTTATTTATATAAATATTTTGCCACTGAAATGAAGAGATCCGTAGTCATGGAAGAGTTATTTTATGTGTGTGTCCGTCCACCCCCCCCACCCCCCAAGTCTTTTCCAGTGAAAAAAAATCTGCCAGAAATACATTGCCTATCAAGAATAGTTAACTCTATGTGTTAGTTGACAATGAACAGAAGTCAGTAAATAGATCAATATAAAATACATCCCTTAATTATTTTAAAATTAAAGCTATAAAGAACCTTCAGATCAGGCAAAGAAGAAATCTGACACACGAGCCTCCATACTGCACTGTGCGGACCCAGGACTCGGGGAGAGGGAGAGCCGGGAAGGGGAAGACCGAGCATCACAAACCGAGCCCGATGGATCAGCCTCGCCAGCCGTCAGCCACCTCCGCGACAGGACAGGAGAACGCCAGGAACCAGCCGAGCGGTCCCCTTCACCAGCCGACCCCCTCCCGCTGCCGGCAGCGAAGGCAGCCCGGCGTCGGGAAGAAATGACGGCACGGGGGCACAGTCCCTCTCTTCCATCCCTGCTGCGGGAGAAAACCTGTTGCTGCAACCCGCGCGCGGACTCGCTCGACCCCCCGCCCCCTCCCGGCCACGCACACCCCTCACCCCTCCTCTTGGGGGTGTACGGCGGGATCCCAGGGGAACCCCCTCCCGGGCGGCCCCGACCGGACGGTGCCTCCCGCCCCGGGGCGATGCCCGCAGCCCC
>WTSP01012555.1:0-24538 GCA_025331215.1 Actenoides lindsayi | reverse complement strand
CCGCGGGCTGCTGCCGCGCTGGGAGAGCCGCGGTAGGTGCGGGGGGCGGCGGCGGCGGGGCCCGGCGCGGCGCGGTGCCGGCGCGGCGGGCTCCACGCGTGTGTGCTCTCCCGGGCGCAGGGCTGGCGGAGATCGCGGAGAGCCGCGTGGCCGTGCTGCTGCTGGCCGGCGGGCAGGGCACCCGCCTCGGCGTCCCCTACCCCAAGGGCATGTGCGACGTGGGGCTGCCCTCCCGCAAGACCCTCTTCCACCTCCAGGCCCAGCGCCTGCGGCGGCTGCAGCAGCTGGCGGAGGAGCAGCACGGAACCCCCTGCCACATTCCTTGGTGAGTGCCCTGCCCTGGGCCTTGGGGGGGTCAGCGCCCCTCGGGGTAGCCTTGGTCGGACCAGGCTCGCGGGGTGTCCTCGGCAGGGCCCCGCTGACATCAGCCCAACTGCTGTGGGTGGGTTAAGGGCCCGTGGGTTGGTATTATTCCATTGGCGTTGGCTGAATCAAAGCCCCAGTGGTTGGCCTTGGTGGGTCAAGGTCTTGTGACTTGGCGTGGGCCCACTTGGTTGGTGCAGACCCCCTTGGCAGCCCGAGGGCCCGTGGGTTGGCGTAGACCCTCTTGACACCACTGCTATTGCTGTGGACGTAGCCTGTTGGAGGTAGTTGTTAAAGGCACAGAGGGTAGCACTGGCAGGTCCCACGGTGCCAGGCTGACCCAAACGGCCCTGGGGAACGTGCGTCGTGTCACCCGCAGCCAGCCTTCTGCGTGAAGAGGCAGCCACACAAAGTGGGGGTCTGGGAGGCAAAGGGCTGTGGTAGTGCTGTGAGCAGGGGGTTGATGTCATGGCAGGAGATCGCTGCTGCAAGCTGTGTGACTGCACAGGGTGTGGCAGGGTTTTGGAGATGTGTGTTGCAAGAAGGGCCGAAGCCCTTCGTTGGCTTGCCAAAGAGGTGGGACCATACCGGGTCAGATCCTTCTAAATATTTGTGGGGGGGAAGAAGCCTGTCCTGGGTGTTAAAGGCTGAAGCAGTTCCCTGTGTTTGGGAATGAGGGATGTGAGACCCTGCCTCCCTCCCCTGCTCATCAGGTCTTTTCGTCACTCCAACAGGTACATCATGACAAGTGGCCGGACTATGGAATCCACCAAGGAGTTCTTCCTGAAGCATCGCTATTTTGGCTTGAAGAAGGAAAACGTCATCTTCTTCCAGCAGGGCATGCTGCCTGCTCTGGGGTTTGATGGAAAAATCCTGCTGGAGGAGAAGGGCAAGATTGCTATGGCACCAGGTCAGTGGCCAGGAGCTGGCAGGAAGAGCGTGTGGGGGAGAGATATGGTGCTGAGGATAAACTCCAAAAGGAGCTGGAGCCTGTGTAGTGCAATCTCACAGCATGATGTGGCCCGTGAGTGACGCAGGCTGGGAGGCATGTGTCTTGGCAAGGAGGATGAGGGTGGGGTATGGCTGGGCCTGTGACCCTCCACCCTGGCTCCATGGAGAAAGAAGATGAGCATGAGTGATGGGACAGCTGGCTGATGGTGCAGCCCCAACGGTTTATTCCCTCTGCAGATGGCAACGGGGGCCTGTACCGTGCTCTGGGGACACATGGCATCATGGACGACATGGAGCGGAGGGGTGTGCAGAGTGTCCACGTCTACTGTGTGGACAACATCCTGGTGAAGGTGGCTGACCCCAGGTTCATTGGGTTCTGCTTGGAGAAAGGAGCAGACTGTGGGGCCAAGGTATGGTTTCAGGGGCAGAAAGACATCGCTCCCCTGGAGCAGAGTGGGATCTGTCCTGCTCCTTGTCTGGCTTCTCTGACTCCTTGCCCTTCCTTCACCAGCTTGCCACAGGCAGAAGGGGTAGCTGAGCACCAGGAGCTTGCTGATGGAGTAGTTTATGCTGCCACAGTCCCATCTGCCCCTCAGTTCTGACATCCTAGGGGATGCGGGGCATCACTGTCCCCTGCCTGGTGCTGCACTCTTCCTGTAATGCATGGGGACGCAGCACTGAAAACCCTCAGGGCTCACCAGTCCCCTAGTTCCTGGGGCTAAGAGCTGCCAGGGAGCTCCACAGGACTGCCCAGTTCCCACCTGAATTCTGGGCAGCTCTTGTCTGGGTGGCCCTGAGGAGCACAGGTAGCTGGGATCCCTGCTGCAAGCTGCCAGCTGTGCCCGGATGTGACATCCTGGGCACCAGATCAGGCTGCAGTGGGTGCAGCTGACTGCTGACACTGAGCCCAACCCCATGGCTCCTGGGTGGAACACTACATGCCCAAAGCTTTACTTAAAGGCTGGATTAACAGCCAAAGGGGCTGTGTGATTGTGTTTGTGTTGGGCTTGGCTCTGGCAAACAAATGAGAGGGCTTGCTTGCCTCCCAGAGAGTGAGCTGGGAAAGGGAAAGCAGTTCCTCCTTCTGGCATGAGCAAGAGGAGGAGGAAATAAACCTTAGCATGTAGAAAGGAGAAAGCCTTGTGTCCCTGCACACTGCCCTGCTCTGGTGGCAGTGACAGGTAGGGATTTGCTGGGGGAGGTCCCATGCTCAGAGGGAAGTGTATGGGGTGAGAGGAAGAGGGTGGGAGGTCAGTTGTAGGGGGATGGCTCTGCTGAGCCATCATCCTCCTGCTTGTGCACAGCATGCTGGCTGTTCATCTGTGGGCTGGGTGCTAAAAGTATCTTTGCCCTCTGTCAGCCACGTGGGGGCTTGGTGCCAGATCTGCTCATGCTCTCTGGGTGTGTCTGACACCCTGTCACCCAGCCCTGCCATCCCACCCTCCTCCAGTCACCATCACCAGAAGTGCCTGGGAGGGGAGGGCTACAGCATCCCTATTCCTGCACTATCCCTGCTGTCCTGTGCAGGAAAATACCCGCACAGGGGCTGCTGGATACAAGGGAGTATATTTGAAGTGCAGAGCTTTGGGTATCTTTCCCTGACAGTGCTTCCCTTGGGCAGGTGGTGGAGAAGACCAACCCTACAGAGCCGGTTGGCGTGGTGTGCCGAGTGGATGGTGTCTACCAGGTGGTGGAGTACAGCGAGATCTCCCTGGCCACTGCCCAGAAACGGGGCCCAGATGGGCGACTGCTCTTCAATGCAGGCAACATCGCCAATCACTACTTCACCACCGCCTTCCTGAAAGATGTAGTCAAGTAAGGGCCTGCCAGGATGCTGCTGGTTGTACTGGAGGAGGAGCACCAGTGCCAAGCGGAGCTGGCTGCCTGTGCCTTGCTTTCAGCTGGTTGAGCTCCAGATGTTTGCATGCATGCAGGGATTTGGTCCCTGGCCCCTGCACACGTGGCCCCCCACCTCTGCACTGTCCCTTCCTTGAGATAAAGGTTCCCCTGGCCATCGCTGGCTGCTGGTGCCAGAGCGTCGGTGTATGAGGTCATCCTCTCCTGGTGCCATGGGATGAGCAGCCCATGCCTCGGGGCAGCTCGGGGTCAGGGCAGCGCGGCCGTTGTGCCACAGCAGTGTCTGAGCTGGGAGGCTGGAGATGTGTCTTGCTTGGGTGAGTGACAGCTCTTTCTTGGCCCATTGCAGCACTTATGAACCTCAGCTGCAGCACCACGTAGCTGAGAAGAAGATCCCGCACGTGGACATTGCTACAGGGAAACTGATCCAACCTGAGAAGCCCAACGGGATCAAGATGGAAAAGTTTGTCTTTGACATCTTCCAGTTTTCAAAGTACGCCCTTTTCCCTCTGCTGGGAGCAGGCTGTGGGCTCAGGCAGCTCTGAGAGCTTTGGGGGTTGCCAGTGCTGTGCCCACTGGCGATGCCCTGGTGTCGGGGTGGGATTCTAGCTCCTGTGCTGTTCAGCAGCAGTGGGTGACTATGCCCTGAGGTGCACAGGGATCTGAGCAGCATGAGGGACAGGTGCCACTTACCTCTTTCTCGCCTGAGCCCTACACCTAGGCCAGAGGAGCATCTGCTGACCCTGTGGCCCTCGTCCTCCCCTTCCTCCTTCATGACTGTGAGGACAGGCTTTGGGCGTGGGCTGCAGGGGGGCTGTGGCCCCAGCTCAGCCACCCTGGTAGGGAAGAAGCCAAAGCAACAAGGAGCAGCCATGTTTCCCAAACTTGACCTTCTGGCTCCCTGTTCTTCCCCCAGGAAGTTCGTGGTGTATGAGGTGCTGCGTGAGGATGAGTTCTCTCCCCTGAAGAATGCAGACAGCCAGAATGGCAAGGACAATCCCACCACAGCCCGACATGCCTTGATGTCCCTGCACCATTGCTGGGTTCTCAATGCAGGGGGTCACTTTGTGGATGAAAACGGCACACGCATCCCCGCTATCCCTCGGTGAGTTGCTGCTCCCAGCACTCCTGCATCTTTTATTGGGCTGGGCATAAAGCACTGGGCAGTCCCCAGCCCTTCTTCATTTCAGCGCTCCTGAAACCAGCATTGCTGGAGTGACCAGCCATGGGTCCCTTCTCCCAGGTGGTCTGTGGGGCAAAATAAGATGTGGGCCAAGTGATGGCTGCCGGAGAGGCACTCTCTTAGTTGGCAGGAGCTTTCCTTCTTGGTTCCACACCTGTGAACTGAATCCTGCCAGTCTCCACTGGACAGCCAAGGCTGCCTGTGCAGGAGGAGGTGACTCCCTGAAGCCCAAGCACACCAGCAGATCTGCACAGCAGCCAGGCTGGGGTCATGGCATCCCCTGACCAAGAGACCTCCCTACACCCCTCTTTGGAGAACATCAAACCTCAGGCTTGTTCTGCTCTGTTTCCCCACACCCCACCCCTCGCTAACCCTTGTTTATTCCCATGTAGCGTCACAAACGGAAGGTCAGATGCGGCCCCAGCAGATGTCAATGACAAGTAACTATACCGTGCAGCGTGCATGGTGGTGGGGCTGTGCTTAGGTACTAACAGGCTGCAGGCGAAGCAGCGTGCCAGGCTGTGGTTGCTGCGGTGGGTGCGCGCTGGTGAGCAGCTGCCTGTAGTGACTAACAGGACTGGGGGGCTCGGGGCCGCATGCTGGGAGCGGGGCATGTCTCGCTACAGGACCCTGCAGATGCTGCTTCTCACAGTGGTGGGCAGCATCTGCTCCCTCCCGGGCTCCTTTTCATGTTGGCAGCCAGTGGAGGTAACTGGAGGGGGCTTGCAGTGTCAGTACTGATGCAGGGCAGCAGGCAGCCCCCAAAGGTCACCCTGCAGGCTGGGTGCTGTTGGGAAACACGCTGGTGTGTCCCTTCAGTGACACTCCCCTGTTCGTCACACCACGGTGTAGTGCAGCCTGGACTGATCCCGGCCGGTCCTGTAGCTGGGGACAGCTGCCTTCTGCTGGTGTCCACCGAGCAGCCAGGCGGATTGAGATGGGATTAAAAATGTTAAGTAAATGTCAAGCAGGCTGTGATGTAGCATGTGCAAATCTCAGCGTAGGCGGCCAGCTGTGCTTTGTGTGAGTTCAGCTCTTGAGTTCTGAAGAGCCAGACCGTGACACCAGGAAAAGCCCCTGGCTCAGCACGAAGGATTACGGAAGTAAACGGGGAAGTCAACAGAAGCGTTAATGCAACTACAGTAATAGCAGCATGTTCTTCTGTCGGCACAGGGCATGTCCAGGTGGCTGCAACTTATTGCTGGTGAGCAGCAAGGACTTGGAGACTAAGCAAGCTTGTTACCTTCACCCCTTCCAGGAGAAGTCGTATCTTCTGGTACTCTAGGGGGGGGTACGCCTAAGGACTCTGCTTTTAATTCAAGACTCCAGGTGCTTTCAGGCTTCTAACTAGACCATCGCGTTAGTTATAATGTAGGATAAAGGATGCACTTTAACCCACAATTATCCTTCGTTGCCAGTTAATGGACGTTCTTTTTTTAAACGATAACCTTGATAAGAGTAAAGCAAACATGAGTGCGAGGGCTGGGTTAGGACAAGTGGGTTTTATTTACTCACAGCTGGGACAGGAGCGGTCTGAGTGAGTGTGTGGCAGCAAGAACAAGCTTCTGTCTGGGTGTGAAGGGAGTATTGTCACAGCTGACATCCTGCAGTGGCTGTGAAGGGGCACGGCTGCACCCCCTGTCCAGGCTTACCTGCCAGCGGGATCTGGGGAGCATCCAGGGGCTCCAACAAAGGCCTGTGGCAGCAGGAGCGAGGTCAGGGGCCCCGTGTTGACCCCTGCCCAGCAGTGCTGCTGCAGCTGTTCTCAGGGTCAGGCTGTGGCGGGCAGCGATGTCATGGATCTGCCTTTGTCCTCACCAGTTCAGGCTGGTGTGCAGAACAGAGAGGCTGAGACAGTTAATCGAAGGGGCAAAGGCGGAAGGAGCAGGCAGTGCCACTGGAAGTACTTCTGAGTGAGCAGACAGGCTTACCCTCTGTCCTCAGGCTGTGCTTTAAATGAGGAGGGTGTTTAAAACCAGAACTGTTGTGACCAGCCAAACAGGAAGATGCTGTGGGGGCATCTCTCACCACCCCAGCCATGCAGGAGGAGGAGGAAGGGGTGACTAGCTTGCATGCGGCATCAAATCTAGCAGGGCTGTGGTCCAGGCTGGGAATGTAGGTGCTGCTGTAGTTGCACACATGGAAAAGCACATAGATCTTATTAAAGCCACATCTAAAGCTCCTTCTCTTTCAGTTTTTGCTGTTATCTAAACTGTAGCTCGCACCTCTATGGAGAGCACGCAAGGCTTGACTAACCCAGGGCAGCTCTGCGTTGGCGGGGTCTGTGTGGGCTGGCAGCCACTGGTGCCCCAGGCAGCTGCTGATCCCCGGGCTGTACCCTCTGAGATCTCTGGGCCCCACCTGTGTCCCCTGATGGGGATATGGCTAACCCTCATGACTTCTTTTCTCTGCAGCTTGAAGGATGCAAACGACCTGCCAATCCAGTGTGAAATTTCTCCCCTCATCTCCTATGGAGGAGAAGTGAGTACTGGCTCCCCAGAGCTTGGCGGCCCTTGCAGATTAACTAGATGGTGGGCAGACTGACAGGGCACACGTGTGGGCCCTGGCTGGGGAGGGGGTAAGCCCCAAAAGCGTGACTGGAATTCACTGTGGAGCTTTTTGAGGTAGTTTTCCCCCCAAGCCACTAGTACAGGAGTGGACCAGAGCTACCTGTGAGCAGCTCAGCAGGTCAACAGAGCAAATGACATATATTGTTTTGCTAATGAGCTGCTTCGTCCTCCCTTAGGGTCTGGAAAAGTACGTGAAGGGCCGAGAGTTTCGTGCACCTTTGATTATTGACGAGGACGGGATCCACGAGCTGGTGAAGAACGGGATGTAGCAGCGGCACGGTGCCCATGTTGGGCTGCCCGTCCCACCTGGTGGGCTGGGAACTCGGACACATGAAGGTTTATAGCTGTAACTGGTAGGGGTTGATCCTGCTCACTCTGTCCCTGTGAGGAGGAGGATGTGACCCACTCGGTTCTTGGCATGTTGTACGCATCTATTTATATTTTAATTTAAAACCCAAACACTTTATGGATTCCCCTGCCACGAAGCACAGCCGTGGTGCTGCTCTTTGCACTCCAGGCTGTGGGCATTTATTTTTAAACATGTATATAGTAATAGTCATTGTACATGCAGAGGATTTTTATGGTACGGGGCTGGGGTTAATCTTGAATTTTTATTTTTCTCGAATCTACATGACTATTTTTTTTAATAGGACCCTTGTCATTGCACATGTCCTCCCTTTCGGTCATCCTTTGTACGTTGCACAACTGGAAGCACCCAATTAAACTCAGTCCCTCCTGTCTGTTACCTGGTGTTGGTTTAGTGATGGTGGCTTTCTGCGGAGGCTCTGCTCCTAGAGCAGAGGGCCAGCTGCGTCACGCTGGGCGCCCAGCTCAGCAGCACATGCTGCCTGGGGGTGTCACAGGCGGGTCTGAGGGCCCACGGTGCTTGTTGGGGCCACTGCTGGGGGAAGCAGAGGGCTGCGCTTGCCTAGAGAGTTTTTCCGAGCAGCAGCAGGCCTTGAGCAGGTAGGAGTGGTGGGTGTGCGATACAGCCGGAGAGCTCGGGGTGAAACCAGCCCGACACCTCTGCTCTTTCAGCAAGGGCTCCTCAGCTCCTGCCAGAGCCCGCTGGGGAGGGATTTTTTCCCTTGCAGGGCTGAGAATGGGGCCCAAACCGCTCCCTCGGGAGAAGTCACCTAGTCCCCGAGTATCAAGGTGGCTGTTGGGCACCTCAGGCTCAACGGAGCACTCAGCTCTCCAGGCAGCATGCCTGGGAAGCCAGGGCCGTGCGGGGGGTCCTGGCTGGTGCTGTGGCTGCCGGTGGCTCGCCGTGGGCCGGCCAGCCTGCGTGTGGCCCAGGCAAGCTGGCGGCCCTGGGTCCTGCGGGACACAGCCCGGGATGGGCGCCAGAGCGGATGTGAGGGACTGATGTGGAGTGCTGTGGGTGGTCTGTACCACCACCTCCCTCTGCCTCTGCTGGACCCTGGGAGCAGCTGCCATGGGGAAGGGACATCTGCTCCCTGGGCAGCAGGCAGGCACCCTGGAAGCTGCTCCTCCTTGGCGTGGGGTGGGCAGCAGCTGGGACAGGGCACGGCCCACCTCAAGGGTGTGGGCCAAGCACTGAGCAGAAGTGAGGGGCTGCACAGTGAGCCCAGGGGGATCACCCCTCACGCTGGCTCCCCGGGTGCTGGGAGGGTGAGAGGGGAGGTGTTTGTTTTGGGTTTTTGGTCATGTTTGCACACCGACACCTTTGCGTTACGTCCTGGGATAGATTGATGCAGTGCTGGCTGCCACCAAGTTATTTGAGCTACCAGATAGCAGGAGGTGAGCAGAGCTGGCCGGCATTTGTGCCGGCATGCACGTAGGGCAGCCTCTGCTCAAGCGAGGCCTTTCCCCTGCCAATGGATGCGAGTCTGTATGCCAGGGCATGGTGCAGAGCCCTGCAGCAGGCACTGCACTGACCCACTCCTTGCCTGGTCCTGTGTGTCCTCCCTGCCATTCCAAGAGGCAGCTGTGGTGCTCTGGCTGCATTACCTTGGGGTGCACCTCTCGCGGTACCCGTGGCTGAGCTGGGACTGCAGCCCCTGCCGGGTGGCAGCTGCCACCTAGGCTGTTACTGGCATCCTGCCAGGTGGTGGATGGTTTTCCCTGCCTGGGACTTAGTTGGTTTGTCTGGAGAGTAGACAGGCTGGGAGTCTGGTGAGGAGGTTGGTCTGGGAGCAAGGCTGCGGCCCTGGGGCTGTGGGGTGGCCCTCTCTGATGGGATTGCTTTTCGGGAGCCGCTGACCTGCTGCCAGGGATGCTGCTTCCCTCCCACAGCAGTCTGGATGCTGGCATAAAATACAAGCAAAATACTAGTCTGAAAAAAAAATAATAAAAAATTGTGGGTTTTTTTCCAATTTTTTGAATTGTATTTTTAGCTATTGCACAAAAATTAATGCGAGCAGATTATTACTATTATTTTCTCCCTGCTGCATTGCGTAGTCAGTGGCCACAGTGCCAAGCTAGTGCCTGGAAATGATGTAAAACCACGAGCCCAGCGTGCAGCTTCGGGAGCTGAAGCACTTTGTCCATGCCATGTGCCAGGGCAGGTCAGCTCTTCGGCCAGTGTCTGGCTGTGTGTGCCCACACGAGAACACGGCACCCTTCCCACCAAGGGCCCAGAGCAGGGCAGCCCATGCAGGACCCTCTGGGCCGGCAATGGGACTTCATGAAGCGCTTCCATGACCCGCAGTTTGGAGGAGTCCCGCCTGGTCCATGCACCCCATCGTGCAGGAGGAGGGTCCCAGACACGTGTGCCATCCCACAGCTATGGGGGTGAGTGCCAGAAAGGAAAACGCTGCCTATTGCTTTAAGGTCTGTCGTCGGCCACGAGGACCTTTTTTATTTTTTTCTCTCACGCTATGAATGGGTTTTGCTGTAAATTATAGCTTTGCGCACATTCCCTCGGGCCGAGGAAAATAACCTCCGCCGAAAAGCCAGCCTGGATTGGTGACTGGCTCCCCGTCTCTGCTCCCTAATTGAAACCAAATGTGCAAGATGTAGGATTGTGGGATTTCTGGCCGGCTCCCAGGAATCCGCAGAATGCGAACGCGCTCCCAGAGGCATCTTGCATCAGCCCGGGAAAGTTCGCTCCTTGCCTGGCTCCCCCGGCCCAGGCGCGGGGCAAGGAGCCCGCCTGCCCGCCGCCACCTCTCCGCTCCGGTGAGTCGCTCTTGGGTGTAGGGGGAGGCGTTTGCCCCCCTAGGCTTGGGATTTTGGGGGGGGATGCGGGGTCAGCTGTGCTCATGTGGCGGAGCCGGGGCAGAGGGGCCGGAGTGCAGATCTGCTCGGGAAGGGGCCGAGTCAGCAGCAGGGCAACGTCCCCACCTGGGGAGGTGACATTTGGCCCCTTCTCTCCAGTTTTTTCCCCCACTGCCAACGTTTCCCCCCCCGTGCCTCCTGCCAGGCCAGCGTTTCCCGGTGTCCCTCCTCAACTCCCGCCTGTGTGTCTGTTGGCAGAGCTGGCGGTGGTGCTGGCCAGCTAGAGAGGCCCCGCTGTCCCCAGGCTCCTCCAGCCAGGCAGCAGGTCACACGGGGAAGGGGGACAGAGGGCCACTGCTCTGGGGCTCCTAAGCATCCTGCCCCCAGTCTTGGTGCTGGGGACCTGCTTGTAGCTTCCCAGCGCTGTGCCGTGGCGGGGCGATACCGTGCACCGTGGCAGGGTGACGCTCTGCACCATGGCACAGAGCAGGGAGGAAGGCTGCAAGTTTTCGTCTAGTGGGGAGTGCTTGCTGGGTACAGCATCCACAGGACCACGTCCCCAGGCCCTGTGTCCGTGGGCTGTGCTGCTGGAGAGTGTCTCCAGGGCAGCTGGTGGTTCCGATGACTCGCTAGCCACTCTTCGCGCCCTGTACGGCTGTGATGCCCCCAGCTGAGCTGGCCAGCCCAGGGCTTGGGGAGGTGCTTGCTGCTGCAGAAAATGGGGCTGTATCCAGCCCAGAGAAGGTCTAAAATGGCATTTTTGGAGGAAAAGAGGACTACGGGTCCCAGCATGCTGCTCTGTGCTCCCGCTGAGGCTGCGCTGGTGGCATAGCATGATGGGGGCTGTAGTGCCAGCTGGGGCAGGGGTCCCGAGCCCCCTTACTGAGGCACTGCGTGCCTTGGGTTGTGACCCAGGGTCACAGGGAGCCTCTTGCCACTCAGGGTCTTTTCCTCCAGCCTGGCCTCGGTCTGTCCCAAGCACGCACCATCCCAGCTAGGAGGGGAGCCCCCGACCCTGCGCAAGGATGGAGGCTCTTCAGTGGAAGCCCTGCCGTACCCACATCCAGGACCTGGTGTGTGCAGGGGCTGTGGACTGCAGCCATCCAGCCCCCTCTCCATGGACAATGCCAGCGAGGATGGTGGCACCCACCTGGGAAGCAAGCTGGGGACTTCACCAGCCAACGCAGGCTGGTGTAGAGAGGAACTGTGGCTCAAGTGGGGTTTGTCTTTAGACAAATGTGGATTTAACTTTTTCCCCAGATGATTTTCCCCTGTGATTTAAGTAGAATAAGAAGGGGGGAAGGAAATAAAAAGAGAGAAAAAAAAAAATAAATGGCAGCAGCTGAAGGAAGTTTCTAAGCCAAGGCAACGCCAGGGAGGAGCTCCAAAAACTCTGTGCACTAAAAATTTCCAGAGATTGAACATTTTCGGCAAACATTTTCAGACAAAATGTTGCAAAGCCATCTCTTTTGCAGGGCTGCTGGAACAAAAATGATTTCCAGCTGGGTTGCCAGTACTGCTTGGCCGGTTTGACCACGCGTCTCTTAGCCCCCAGCCTTGGCGCCTGAGTCACCATCTCGCTGTTGTCCCCCCAGCCCCGCTCCCCCCAGGAGCAACAAGCTGCGACAATGGCTGTGTGGGGATGATTTCCTTAGATTAAATGTAAATGCGTCCCCTGCGGGAGATCACAGCATCTGGTATCCTGATGCTTAAAGAGTTTACTCAGCCTGAAAGAATAGTGGGGGGGAAAAAATATCCCTGGATATTTTTTTTGGAATGCAGAGGAAATTAAGATTTTTATGTTGGGGAACTGGCCATCATCGAACACGGGAGCCTTGTGCGAGCCTCTCTGGGATGCAGTTAAATTCCCAGTTGCAGCTGAGTTAGTTGCAACTAACTAAATTTTCCTAGCTGGGAATAGAAATAAAAGCAACTGCATATGTGCTTTTAAAAAAAAAAAAAATTAGGAAAAAAAGGGGGAAAATATCACCCTAAGCACAGGTGTCTATTTGTACTTCCTGCAGAGCTCCTGGTGTTCAGCATTGGTCCCTGGGGCATCCAGCTGGGTGCAGAGAGCCTCTAGCAGGGTGCAGGTGTCAGCTCCCGGGGCTTTGCCCTCCCCTTGGGTGCTGGCAGGGTCACACCAAGCCTGCCTCGCTCCTCCTGTGCCAGGCCCCAGTTTTGACAGTGAGCAAGACCATATTCACCACCTCCCAGCTGGGATCCGCAGGACTGGGGCATCTGCCATGTGGCAGCTGGTTCAGGCTGGGTTTGGGCTTTCTCTTAGCAGTGGAGACAAGGCTGTCACTCCCTGTGTAGGGTGGGTGCAGGGACACAGCCAGGCACCCACCTGTGATGTTGGACCAGCTTGGGAACCCACCAACCCAGACATCCATGGTACAGCAAGACTTGGCTAGTATTTCCCCCAGCGCTTATATGCAGCCAGGTCCTATTTGGCCAGGAGCTATGGTCCCTTTAACCTCCCCAGGTTTGTAAGTTGTTCCTGTAAAGGTTAATGTGCATGTAAACTAGATTAAAACTGCCTGTTTTAACAGAAAGAGAACTAATCTGCACCCAGTGCTTGTGTGAAGGTCTGTCCCAGGAGGACAAGTGAGGGCAGGGGGTGCCCAGGGAGCCTGGGGCAGGGCTGGTGACATTTAGGGGTGCCTCTGGTGCATGCCCCACTGTGGCTCCCCGTAGGTGTGTGGGTGCAGCAGGTGCTGCTCAGGTTCTGGGGGTTCCTGGCAGCTGAGGGTTGTCCAGAGATGAAGTGACGGCTGCAGCTCTGCGAAGCGGCTGTGGTGGCAGTGCTCAACCAAAGGACAGGCACATCCCGGGGCTGGGGCCAGGAGAGATCCCCTTCTGCTGTGGGCTGTACCATGCTCTGAGGAGCATTGCCAGCACCAGTCCTTTTTCTTCCCTTGCTGCAGTCCAAGCCCCATTGCTAGGACCCACAGGTGCCCTCCAGCCCCATCCCACCCTCCCCAGCAGGCAGCAGGTGCAAGCTGGGTGCCACGTCCTCTGTCACACCTTTCTGTGTCGCCCATGGCCCGAGAGCTGCTCTGCCATAGATAACTGTCACAATAAATATGCTGTAAATCTCAGATGATTATCTAATATTATTTCCCCTGAGCCAGAAGGCAGGGAAACTGCGCATTGCAACGTGCTATTATTTCGTTACGTGACGAGGTTGTGCAATGTCTTGCTTTCAAAGCCATCCAAGGGCGGGCGGCCCAGCCAGAGCCTTTATGCCCATCAGTGGAGCCGGATGGCACTGGCCCCAAGCAGAATCCTGGGCGGTTCGTGTGGCTCCTGTGGCCATTTCATGTGGCTGGCTCCAGGGATGCAGGCAGGGCCACGTTACCTGTCCAGGCCAGGGACATATTGGCGTGGTGCTGTGGCTTCTGGGGAGTGGTGGTGGAGGGGGTTGGCCACTGGGACCCCTTTGACCACCATCATAGATGTGAAGCTTGGGGCTCTGCTCCTCCTCCGAGGGTGAGGTGGGGACACAGGGTCTCATGCCAGCGAAGCCCTCCCATCCTTAGCTGGCTGCCCCAAGCAGGGCTGGCATTTCCACGCAGCTCAGCTGCCTCGGTGTGATGAGTCCTGGCTCTGTCTCTGCAGGACTGCCAACATGCCGGCCACCCCCAGACCAGCCCTGCTGCTGCTGCCACTGCTGCTGCTGCACGTCCTGCCAGCTGCGAAAGCCCAGGTCAACCCTGGTAAGTGAGACAGGGACCGGGCAGCTGCAAGAGCTCTGAGGTGTGACCCCCTGGGCTGTGCTCCTGATAGGTTGCCTGAGCTTGGGCTCACATCATCCACCATCTCCAGGACTTTCCCAGCTCTGGGAAAGTAGTGTGTGATGGCCCCCAGAACCTTCACCTGCCTGGGCACTCTGCTGTTCTACACACGGCTCAGTCACCACCAGTGACCCAGAAAGCACCCTCTGTGTTCCCGTCCTGGAACTGGTAGACTGGTGGGGTGTGGGGGTATGGCCAGACACTGATCTGAGTGGGAGCCTTCACCGTGGGCTCATCGAGCCCCCTCAGTTTGGAGGCTGCTGCGTGCAGAAGGCAAGGCATCAGGGTATTGTTTGTTGCTACTGGGAGGTGCTTTCTTTGGCGGTTTTGCAGCAAACCAAGGTTGGCTTTAGTAAAGTGGCTTGACTAGGTGGCTGGCTTCTGCTCAGAAACCACAACACTGCACTGGACATCAGTGAAAGAAGTGTGTTTAAATGGTTGTTTCTGCAGGGCTCAGCCCTGCCCTGCGAGGATGCACACAGAGCCCAGGCTCCTTCAGCGTGCCAGGGTTTCCCTGGGGCATCCTTGTAAAAGTCCCTTTAAAGACTTCTTCCATCCACGGGAAGAGTTGGCTGGCTCTTCTGCAGAGGTTGCATGGTGCTTAGGGAAGCAACCTTGTTTCTTCTGCAGCCCTCCAGGACTGGCAGCGTTGGCTTTGCCTGGCCCAGGATAGTTATTACCTTGGGCAAAGGAGCTGGGCTGGCTCCGTGTTCAGCAAGAGTTAAAAGGGAATTCAGTGCAGAGCATCACAAGTGGGAGAGCTGCAGGCTAGAAGAGGTGCTCCCCACTGTGCCAAAGCTCGTGCTGAGGATGTGCCCATCCTTCTGTCAGATGCAGGAGATGGTCCCTACGGTGCAGGGACCGGTGGACAGGAGCCGGCACCGCGCGCTGGGATGGGGGCTCCTTGCTGTGCAGCACCAGGTGACCCTGGGAGCAGGCGGTGGCCCCAGCACTGCATCCTCGCCTGGGCCCTGCCGCCTCAGTGCGGGTGTTTGCTCAGGGCAGCGTGCGGAGGGAGCGCTGTGGGCTGGAGCCGGCGGCCAGACAGTAAACATGGCCAAACAAGCTGGCCTTTCAGCAGCTCTCTTGGCAGCCAGGCATGAAAAATAACTCCTGGGAAGCACCATGGATGCGGTGCCGGGGGAGCCGGCTGCCTCTCAGGGATGCAGCCCGCCTGCCACCCCGGGTACTTTTCCACTCACAACTGAGGTGGAAGCAGGGATGGGAGCCGTGGGGCCAGCGGGGAGGGTGAGTGCCCGCTTTTGTCACTTGTTTCCCAAGGCACGTGGGGATACCAGCAGGGTGGCATGGCTGAGAGCAGGTTGCTGCGGGTGGGTGTTTTGGGAGAGCAGCCTCTGGAGCGAGCCCTTAGAGTGCCCCCAGAACAAAGAGTGTGTGGACAACAGTGCCAGCCCACAGGCTCTCTCTCCTTCCACCACAGCTGAAAGGGTTGGCAGTAAGGCTGAAGGGATCTCTGGGGACAAGGACCGTGTATGTCCAGCAGCACTTGGAGTGCTGCTTCCCCTTGCTCCCAGCTTTGCTTTGAGCTGGGCTGGAATCTGCTTCTGGCCAGTGGCTTCATTTGCTTGGGCAGTTGTCTGCTTGTGTAGGACCATCTCATCGTGCTTGGTCCTGTCTCCGTAAGGCAGGGGGATGGAGAGAGATGCACCTGGGCTGCCTGGGCTGCGGTGCCTGTAGAGCTGCAGATGTGCCCTGGCAGCACGTATCTCAGCAGGGGAGGTGAGGAGGGACACCTGCTCAGTGCCCTGCTGGTCTCGTTGCAGCAGTGTGCCGGTACCCCTTGGGAATGTCGGGTGGGCACATCCCCGATGAGGACATCTCAGCCTCCAGCCAGTGGTCTGAGTCCACAGCCGCCAAGTATGGACGGTGAGTGTGGGGACCCTCCTGTGACAGCCATGGCAGGGTCTGGGCTGCTGCAGAGGGGCAGAAGGGGGGCACAGGGCCAGGTTCAGCTGCCTGCAAACACCTCCTCTGCTCCGGGTTTGCAGGCTGGACTCGGAGGATGGCGATGGTGCCTGGTGCCCCGAGATCCCAGTAGAGCCTGATGACTTGAAGGAGTTCCTGCAGATCGACCTGCGTGCCCTGCACTTCATCACACTGGTGGGCACCCAGGGACGCCACGCTGGGGGCCACGGCAATGAGTTTGCCCCCATGTATAAGATCAATTACAGCCGAGATGGCACCCGCTGGATCTCCTGGAGGAACCGGCATGGGAAGCAGGTGAGAAGGTGGGTGGGGGCTGCACTGAGGGGCTGTACCTGCCCGTCCCCATTGTGCTTCTCTCTCCCCAGGTGCTGGATGGAAACACCAACCCCTACGACATTGTGCTCAAGGATCTGGAACCACCTCTCATCGCTCGCTTTGTCCGCTTCATCCCCGTCACTGACCACTCTATGAACGTCTGTCTGCGTGTGGAGCTGTACGGCTGTGTCTGGCTGGGTGGGTGCTGCAGCCTTATGCCCTTCCCCATGTCCCCAGAGCCCAGATGGGGGGCTTTCCGTCCCACGGGGGCTGTCTGTCCCACTGGGGGCTGGCAGCGCCCAGGGGCCAGCCAGGGCTCTCCTGCAGCAGGGTGTCTGGTGTGGGCAGCCACTCACTGTCCTCTCCCGACAGATGGGCTGGTGTCCTACAACGCACCGGCTGGGCAGCAGCTTGTCCTTCCCGGGGGCACCGTCATCTACCTGAATGACTCTGTGTACGATGGGGCGTTTGGGTACAGGTGAGGACTGAGTGGGCTTGTGCACATCATGGGTGCTGTGCTGGGCAGGAGGGAATGGGGGTGTTTCTTCCCTGCGTTTGCAGGCTGACGTGCTGATCTGGAGCAGAGCAAGTACGTGGTGTCTCCCTGAAGCATGGGGGCATGGCCAGCTCTGGGAGGCTGCACATTGTGATGGGGTCAGTGTAATGGGGAAAGCACCCCCAGCCCTTATCTTGAGTTTACGCTAGCTGCACATTCAGCATCCTGTAGGCTTTTCTAGAGAGGATATCAAGAAGAACAAAACCAGCTCCTGAATTTCCCAGGGGGCGCAGGGAGCTGCCGGTGGGTGGTGCTGGGTGGTAGCAGATTTGTGGGGCTGGTGAGAGTCACACTCCCTTTCCCCCTCTCACGCGTCAGCATGACGGAGGGCCTGGGACAGCTGACGGATGGGGTGTCGGGGCTGGATGACTTCACGCAGACCCACGAGTACCACGTCTGGCCGGGCTATGACTACGTTGGCTGGCGCAATGAAAGCACTGCCGGTGGCTACGTAGAGATCACCTTTGAGTTTGACCGCATCAGGAACTTCACTGCCATGAAGGTTCACACACCCCCTGCCCTGTCCCCCGTCCTGGTCCCCTGCCATGACCGCACTGACAGGATGCCCCACAGGTCCACTGCAACAACATGTTTGCCAAAGGGGTGAAGATCTTCAAGGAGGTGCAGTGCTATTTCCGCTCTGACGCCAGTGAGTGGGAGCCCAGCGTCGTCTCCTCAGTGCTGGTGCTGGACGATGTGAACCCCAGTGCCCGCTTTGTCACCGTGCCCCTGCTCCACCGCATGGCCAGTGCCATCAAGTGCCAGTACTACTTTGCTGACTCCTGGATGATGTTCAGTGAGATCACCTTCCAGTCAGGTACCTGCTGCCACAAGTCCCGCAGGGACCAGAAACTTCTGGGGGGGGCAGGTCAAGGAAGGAATGGGCTTGTGGGGTACCCTCACTCCCCACCCTGATGTTCTTCTCTTCTGCCTTGCCAGATGCAGCCATGTACAACAACTCAATGGCCCCCCCTGAAGTGCCCATGGTTCCCACCACTTATGGTAAGGCATTGAAAAGCACATCACCCTGAGCTGGGTGGGGTGATGCTCTGGGGGACTCTGCCCCATCTGATGTAGGGAAGGGGTTTGGGGATCTTCCTGACTGGCTCTTGCTGTCCCTTTCTCCTGATAGACCCCACACTCAAGGTGGACGACAGCAACACACGCATCCTGATCGGGTGCCTGGTGGCAATCATCTTCATCCTGGTGGCCATTATTGTCATCATACTGTGGCGGCAGTTCTGGCAGAAGATGCTGGAGAAGGTGGGCAAATGCAGGGTGCCTGATGAGGTGCCCCAGGGCTCATCCTGGACCAGTTCTTCTGGGAGCTCAGTATGGGGAAAGCAGACTCCGTGCAGGGGCTGATGCTCCCTTCCCCTTCTCGGGAAGGTTGAGATTTGCAGCCATCTCCCAGGCAAGGGGATTTAGCTGAGCACAACAGTGACTTTGGGACCTGCCTGCTTGTCCATCCTTCTGTCCTGAAGATGGGCTGGGGAAGAAGAGCCCAAGAGGGTCTCACTGCTGTCTCCAGCTAACTGAGGGTAGTCAGGTGATGGAGCCAAACTCTTCTCCTTAGGGGCATGCAGTAGAAACAGGGGGACATGAGGACAAGTGTCTTGAGTGCTTGAGGCAGGTTCTGCTGCCCTGGGGCAGAGCACCAGAGATGGGGGCTAGGGGCTGGGCACAGCCGCAATGTCATGGAGCGCAGGAGACCCCATTGTGCTGGTGCTGCAGGGACCCCCTGTCCCAGACCTCTACTCCCTTACCCTCCTCTCACAGGCATCTCGGAGGATGCTGGATGATGAAATGACGGTCAGCCTCTCCCTGCCCAGCGAATCCAGCATGTTCAACCACAACCGCTCCTCCTCCTCCAGCGAGCAGGAGTCCAGCTCCACCTACGACCGCATATTCCCCCTGGGACCCGACTACCAGGAGCCCTCCCGCCTAATCCGAAAGCTGCCCGAGTTCACCCCAGGGGAGGAGGACACGGGTGAGAGCCGGGACCGCCTACGTGCTTAGAGCCATCTACCACGCTTGGAGCCTGCTGTAGCCGCCTCTCCCCAGCCCCAGTTTCTGGCCGATCTCCAAACGTTTTGGCACAGAGGGATGGGGGCGGGACGCTGCACAAGCTCCCGCACATCCCTCTCGGAGGTCACAGAAAGCTTGTGCCCGCGTGCCAGCACCGGTGTCCACCGCCAGGCTGAGCTGTGTCCCCACCACCGTCCTTGGGATGCTCTGCCAGCTCCTCCTCGGTGATTCAGAGGTCGGACACGGATCCCCGCGCAGGTGGTGCTCGGGGCGGGCTCGCTGCATTTCCCGGCGGTGGGGAAGGAGCGGAGCGGGCTGCGGTGCCTGCAGCAGCCCAGCCCTGCCGGGGCAGCGGGCGGGCTCGGGGGAAGGTGGGGATGGAGAAGCCGGTGGTTGGAGTGCGAGCAGGCACCAGAGAGCAGCGGGTGCAGAGGAGGACACCCACGCTAGGGCTGTCCCCGCTGTCCCCCCCCCCATAGGCTGCAGCAACCCTGTGAAGCCGTCCCAGGCCGGCGTCCCCGAGGGCGTCCCCCACTATGCCGAAGCGGACATCGTGAACCTGCAGGGTGTCACAGGTGGCAACACCTACTCAGTTCCGGCCCTCACCATGGACCTGCTCTCTGGCAAAGATGTGGCTGTCGAGGAGTTCCCTAGGAAGATGCTGACCTTCAAGGAGAAGCTCGGGGAAGGCCAGTTTGGGGAGGTGAGTGAGAGCTCAGCTCTGAGCAGGGCTTGGGCAAGGCTCTTCCCAGTTTTATGGGCCAGGGGAGGCTGTCAGTCAGTGGAGGTAACGGCTGCGCCTTGCCCCTCTCTAGGTTCATCTCTGTGAAGTGGAGGGGATGGAGAAGTTCACAGGCAAGGACTTTGCCCTGGAGGGCTTGGACACCATCTCCAACTGCCCCGTGCTGGTGGCTGTGAAGATGCTGCGAGCAGATGCCAACAAGAATGCCAGGTAGGGGGCTGGGGAGTGCACATGCCCCAGCATTGCCCCCTCACATAGAGCTCCCCCAGGAGAGCCAGGATGCATCCCCAGTCTCCAGCGGCCAGGCACTTGGGTGCAGCTGCAAGGACCACATGTCTGAGCTGTCTGGGAATGCTGGGCTGCTGCAATTCAGGACTCCTGGTCCTTGGTGGTCCTAACCAGCAACCCAGTGCTCCATCTATCTGCCAGGTCCACCCCACAGTCGTATGTGGATCAGTGCTGAGCTCCTCCTTATGGTCTCCAGTCCCAGGGGAGGGGACCTCATGAGGCTTGGGTGGGCAGGTGGCATGCTCAGCTGGTCTGTGCTCACCTTTGTGCCCCTCTGGGTCTGTCTATCTGATTTATGTGGTTTCTGTTCTGGAAAGGAATGATTTTCTGAAGGAAATCAAGATCATGTCACGGCTAAAGGACCCCAATATCATCCGGCTGCTGGCGGTGTGCATCACGGATGACCCGCTGTGCATGATCACTGAGTACATGGAGAACGGTGACCTCAACCAGTTCCTGTCCCGCCAGCATGCAGGCAGCCCCCCAGCCAACCACACACCCACTGTCAGGTAGCACTGCCCGGAACGGGTGGGGTGGGCACGGCTGCCTACTCTAGGCACCCTGCCTGGCTGTGGGGCACCCTGCCTGGGGCCATGTACCCCCCTGGCTGCCGTCTTTCCCGGTGCCACAGTCTTCCCTTGTCCCCCCCTCCCCGACAGCTACAGCGACCTGCGGTTCATGGCCACCCAGATCGCCTCTGGCATGAAGTACCTCTCCTCCCTCAACTTCGTGCACCGAGACCTGGCCACACGCAACTGCCTGGTGGGGAAGCAGTACACCATCAAGATAGCTGACTTTGGCATGAGCAGAAATCTCTACAGCGGGGACTACTACCGCATCCAGGGGCGGGCTGTGCTCCCCATCCGCTGGATGTCCTGGGAGAGCATCCTGCTGGTACGTGGGGATTGGGGTCCTCTGACGGACACTGACACTGCCTTGAGACTGCTCACAGCCACTTTTCCTCATGCTGGGGGGTGCAGAAGGGTCAGGGATGTCTCTCCTCCCTGGAGCCCAGCTTTTGGGTGAAGCATGCAGAAAGCAGGAGTGGTAGCAGCTTTTTGAGGCAAGATAAGGGGACTATGGTAATCTTTGGTGTCCTGGTACCCGGTCTTTGAGCAGGATGCTTTACATTATCTCCTGGCTGTGGTCAGACCTGGAAGAGGGAGCTGGGTTACTTTTGATCTTTGCAGGGAGCTGTGTCCTTACCAAGCCCCAGCTCTCAGCAGTCACTGCAAGCTGTACCCAGAGCTTGCCAAGCTCTGGCCCCAGGCAGAGAGCATGTCTGTGGGACAAAGCCCTCCACCTCTGGGCCCAGATCTGGAAGGTGAAGCATCCATAAAGAGGTTTTTGGACCCTGGGCACATAGGGCTAATGAGGCAGGATGAGGTAATACCCGTGCCCAACCCCACTTTGCTCCCTCTGGCCAGGGCAAGTTCACAACGGCCAGTGACGTGTGGGCATTTGGTGTGACACTGTGGGAGACCTTCACACTCTGCCGGGAGCAGCCCTACTCCCAGCTGTCCGACGAGCAGGTCATCGAAAACACTGGCGAGTTTTTCCGGGACCAGGGCCGGCAGGTAGGAGTGGGGTGGGATGGGGTGGGATGAGGTGGGATGGGACAGGACAGGCAGTGGTGCTTCTGGGACACCAGGGACCTGGGGAAGGACTTTAAAGTGACCAGATAGGGATCTTGGCTCTGGGGGAGTTATGGGACAGCAGCTCCTCTGGGAAGGAGTCTCGGTGAAGGTCCCAGAACAGCAAATCCTGCACTTTACATGGCCCAAGGCACCACGTACCCGCTGACCCCACTCTGGTATTTAGCCAGGCTGGGAGACATGAGCAGGTGCTGCCTGGGATCCCCTTGCTTCTGAACACACAGCAGCACAGCCCCCTGCCCTTGTGCACAGAGAAATGGGGCTCCTCAAGTGCGGTTTGCTTTTTATTTTCTGTGGCAGTAACTCTCTCCCTCTGTCATCTCTGTCTTTTGTTTTGAAGACCTACCTTCCCCAGCCTGCACTTTGCCCTGACTCAGTCTATAAGCTAATGCTCAGCTGCTGGAGACGGGACACTAAAGATCGTCCCTCCTTCCAGGACATCCATCGCCTTCTCCAAGAACCAGCCAGTGAAGAATGACCCTTTGCTCCCCACAGCCCGGTCCCCAGCCCTCCCCATCCCCAGAGGAGCCCCATATGCAAACAGAAGCCACTTCACTTGGACTTAGCAGTCAAACCCAGGCAGCTGGTCTTGTTCTCATTCTACAGCGAAGCCTCAGAGAAAACTCCAAGGGCAGCAAGGAGAGCCACGGTGTGGGACGACTCGAACCTCCCGCCTGCTTGCTGACACAAGCCCAGGAGCAATGCAGGCTGAGACGAGGGTTATTTATTGATGCAGTGTGTTCTTGGTGACAATCACGCGGACAGAGCGGCTTCTCTCCCCTGGTCAGAGGGGAGGAACGTCAGCCAGACTTTCTCCACGAGGAAGCTCTTGACCCATGTGCAGGAGGCTCCCTGGGGAAGGGATGCGTGCGGGTATGTGCCCGCTGGAGCAGGGACCGTCCGGCAGCCACTACCTGCCTAAGGAGGTGCTGGGCGTTGCCACTAGCTCACAGTGGGCTGTGCAGTTATAGGGTGAAACCAAAAACTCTGGATATTTTGAGCTTTGGACATGTCAAAAAGGCAGGAGGCCCCATCCATGCCGGCCAGACCCCAGTTGCACAGGGAAAAGCCTAATGGCACTCCCAGCTCCTCACCTGGCTGCTGGAGTGGGCAGTGTGCTCAGCCACAGCTCCTCTGTGTCAGGCGAGGAGGGGCAGGCATACAAGTCTCTGTGAGAGGACCTCCTCCCACCGACGACAGCCCCTCCAGAGCTGCTCAACTGCGCATGAAATGCAGTTTGCATGCCCAGCAGATGCTACGCAGCAGCCAGCAGTGAGATGTTAGCACCTTTCACCTCCAAGAGGAAATCTCCAGGTCCTCCTCTCCCAGGTTTAACCTGCATCTTCACCTGCCATGAGAGGAATGCACATAGCAGAGCTTTTGACAGATGCTGCCCGATGCCCAAGCCTGCAGCAGCCTGTGAGCAGGGAGTGTCAGGCACCCTGCCTCTCAGCCTGGGGATTGCAGCTTGGCTGGAGCATCTGGGCTGAACTCTCCTGCCCTGATCATCCCACAGCAATCTGGCACCAGTCCGTCCTCCTGGATCTGGCAGCTCCTTGAGTAAACTGGGCAGGTGCCAAAGCTGCTTGCCCTCCAGGAGCCCTGGCAGGTTACTCGTCGTGCCCTAAAACTGGATCCTCCTGCAGCTGGACAGGAGGAACTTTGTACTTAGAGGGTATATGGACCTCTCCATACTTTTGTATGCATTAGTTCAGCACCATCAAGTCATGCGTGGCACAGTTTCCAGTATACTATGGCTAAGACGTATATATATTCAGTAGATGCACCTATATCTAGGGGCAAACCCGCTGAAGAGACACTTGCTACGTGAATCTGGTTGCATAGTTTCGTTGCGGCACTCTAGAAGTAATCTTGCCTTGTCTGTGGGGACCCCCGGGAGTCCAGCCAGTACCGGAGTCTGGTGTGGGGGGACGGTTCTGGGGCTGCACTGCGTGCCCCGAGATGCTGTGTAGGGAGAGCTTGGGGGATGCTCACACAGGTAACGGTCTAGGAGATGGAGGAAGGATGCTCAAGAGACCTGCTGGTTGACCCACACCAGTTGCCCATCTGCTTGGGTGACAGGGAGGGTGCTATGGGGCTCAGCATCCACGTCAGGAGATGTCCATTGACAGGGACCAAGATGTGGCAGCGGGCCTGGGAGAGGGGAGGGCAGGGACAGGGCTCTGTGCTCTGCGGGGGTCCGGCTGGTCCCCCTGCGCGTGGTCTGAGCCCCGCTCAGCGCGCAGCCTGCGCGGTGCTCCGCGGCTGACCCAGGAGCGGGGACAGGCTTTGCTCACGCCGCCTAATTGGTACCTGTCTGCCTCTGACCTCGGGTGCCCTCTCCCTGCTCAGGGTGCTTCACGGCCCCTCCCATCCCCGCCTCAGCGAAACGGGAGCTGGGAGCACCGGGTCAGGTAGGGGCGCGTCTGCCCCTCGGGCACCGCAGCTCCCGCTGACCGGAGCGCCTGGGCACCCCGCTCGGGGCACGCACGGCCGCGGGTTAAACGGCGCGTTGGGCGGCAGCCCCACCGCCCGGGGGGAGGGTCCGCGGGTCAGGCGCGTCCCTTCCCCGTTCCCGCTGCAACACCGGCACCGCCAGGAGGCTGCACCTCGGGCCTCCGGCGGGACCCGCACGTCCGGACCTCTCCGGCCGCAGCAGCCCCGGCAAACGGCGACCCGGTGGCGTTTCTGCCCGGCTGCAAAACGCCTCTCTGGGGCACAGCTGGGGCGGCCACAGGGCGCCGCGGCTGCCCGCCGAGAGCCGGGCAGGGGCCGCTGAGCCGGCGGCACCCGCGCCCCCCGGCCGAGGAGGCGGGGCCTGCACAGAGCGGGGGGGCGGGGCCTGAACGGCCAGGGGCGGGGCCTGGGCGGAGAGGGCGGGGCCCGCGCCGCGAGGGGCGTGTCCCGCACACCCCGGGGCGGGACCAAGGTGGGGCGTGTCCCGGCGCGCGCCCCCCCTCCCCGCTCGCCTCACCATCACGCCACCGGCGGCGCGGGCCACGCCCCCCTCGACCGTAGTCATTGGCGGGCGGGGCGGGGCGGGGCGTCACGTGCGGCAAGCGCTTATAGCCGGGGGGGCGGCGGCGCTGGCGGCAGCCTC
>WTSP01012554.1:44336-75709 GCA_025331215.1 Actenoides lindsayi | reverse complement strand
GGGGGGGGGGGGGGGGGGGGGGGGTGGGGTGGATGTTTGTCGGCCCTTGGAAGGAGAGGCCCAGAGGGCTGTGGGAGCTGGAGCTGGGGGATGCCACAGAGGGAGCTGGGGTGCTCCCGACAGTAATTCCCATCCTTTAAGCTGCTCGAGAGCAGCAGGGGCTGCTCAAGGGCTCCGGGTGAGGATAATCGAGATATTCTTGTCGTTAAGCCTCTCAAGTGATGCAGGTCTTAAAAAGGACTCTGGCTGTCGAGCCTCCAACCTGGAGGGGGCTGGGGCTGTTGGGGTGTTATCAGGGCTGTTGTGACAGTATTGGGGCTGGTGGAACCGTGGCTTCCCCTGGCAGCAAGATGAGGCTCAGTTGAAGATACCCGTGGATGTGTGGGATGGATGGATGGATGGATGGATGGATGGATGGATGGAGCGAGCTTGGGCAGCTGCTGGCACTCTCCAGCAGTGGAGTGGCTGACAGGGAAACACTCCCAGTGCTGGGATCCAGCACAGTCCCTTGGGAGCAGCAAGGCCTGTTGCGTCCTCCCAGTGCTTTCTGGTTCTTCTGCCAATGCCGGTCCTCCTGGGATGGCCTGATGCTTCCTCCCTGGTGCAGGATAGGGCTAATTAATGAAAGGCTGGTAATAAGCTCATGGCAAGCTCACGTAAAGGCAGAATGGACTTAGGCTGTTTGTTACCCTTCCTTATCTGCTTTCTTCTCTCCTTTCCTCCTCCTCCAGCCTCTGCCACCCCAGGTCCTCAGATCCATCAGTGTTATTGCTTTGCCTTCAGCTGTAACCCTGCCAGTTGACTTCCAAGAGCTGGCTCTCCCCAGCCGTTGTCACCTCTTCCCTTCCCTCCGCTCCCCTGAAATATTAATGCCACAAATCACAAGCGACAGCCGCTCGGCTGGAGCCCCCATCGCTCACATGTGGGCTGGGAGGAGGTGTCAGAGGAGGGACGGGACACGACACACCGTGGGTTTGTGCTTCTCCTCAGGGGCTGTGTTCTGCTCCCAGGTCAGAGGTGAATCCCCCACTATTGAAAGATGGACAAGTGGAAGGGCAGAGCACCAAGGCTGGCGTTCATGTTGCCCAGCCCACCTCGGATGTGGGCTCCTTCCTGTCCCCTCCATGTGTCCCACCTCATGTCCCTAGGCATGGGAATTTTCTTCTCCCCTGCCCAGCCAGGTCCAGCTTGGCCATGGCCTCTCCTTCTCTGCTGCCACGTGAGCCTCGAGTTGCAGAGCTGTGTTGAGAAGGAGTCACGTTCCCTTTGAACGCGTGCGTACCCCAACCTTGGCTGTGGGCGACGCTGATGGACAAGTGGTGGGGACCCGAGGCAGCGACTTCACATTTCTCCTCTTGTCTTTAGTAGTTGATGGTGTTGCTCACGGGAGGACGAGCTGGGAACGGCAGACGTAAAGGAGATCAGGGGCGGTTGTTTTGCAGGCGTGTGTGCCCGCACACAGCCGGGGCAGGGCTGTGGGCTGTGAGGTGTTCACCAGCATTGCACCCGCTCTTTGCAAGGTGCAGGCAGAAACAAGGGGGGGAGGAGAGGAGAGATGTGGGCACGGTGCTGGCTTGGCCCATGGGTGGGTTTTGCAGTGAGGGGAAAGGGCGGTGCTGTAACGTCGGTCGGTTTCTGGCAATTAGTGTTCAGCCCTGGTAGGGTCCCTCTGTGCCTCAGTTTCCCGCAGCAGTGAAATAGGAATGGGATGGCTGTCGCCGGCTGGAAGGGTCGCTGCCCACCCTGGGTGCATCCCCATGCGCCAAATCATTTCAAATCACACTCTGCTGTCGTGTTAAGGAGTCTGTTATCCCACTCCCCCTGTGGCAAACAGCATCCCAGTTCCTCCCGTTGCACCGGGAACTTGCCAGAGCCCTGCACTTTCCCCGGAGAGAAGTGGGAAAGCAGGAGAGGACTGACTGCTTTGGCTTTTGTGGTGGGAATGACAGCAGGGAAGGGGAGAGGTGGGACCCAGCGGTACCAGCAGTGCTGTTCAGGGTAAATTCATTATGACATCTATTTAAAGGCCGTGGGGATGCGGTGCTGAGGGACGTGGGTTAGTGGTGCCCGGGCAGTGCTGGGGGAACGGTCGGACTTGATAGCTTTAAAGGTCTCTCAACCAAAACTCTTCTACACTTCTAGACACAGAGGTGGGTTTGCTTTCCTCTCGCGTTCCCCGACGATGCATTTCCAAGGTTTATTAGCGCGTGGAGAGGGCTCTGCTGGAGCCGACCCTCGGGACAGACTTTGGGAAGGTATGCCCCGGCGCAGCGGGCACGCGACGGTCGCCGCTGCCCGTGGGGCGATCGGCTGTGCCGCTGGAGACGACCTTCCCTCTCCGCTGACCTTCATGCCCATCAGCATCAGCTTCGCTGCCTTCTGACGTGGCGGGATGCCGGCGGTGGCGGCGACTGGGAGGCTGCTGGGGTTTGGGGGGCTCGGCCAGCAGCAGGGGTTTTACGGGCAGAGCCGGAGGGAGGTGGGCTGGGTGCGCTCGGCTGTATGATTCAAGGACTTCGTCTCGCTAGCAGAGGTTAAAAGGGGAGTGGTGTGATCTGTTGGGAAAATTGTTAGTGGTAACCTCTGCCGGTGGCACTGCTCATTAGCCTCCCCCTCGGCCCGCCGCCCACCGACCCCCTGTCCTGAGCGGCGGGAGAAAATCACCCTTTTGGGAGGGAGAAGGGGAGGGCAGGAGGAGGCAGCAGCGAGGAGCAACCGCTGCTGTGGAGAGGTAGCTGTGATGGAGCTGCCCGCTGAGGAGCAGCCGTTCCCCGTGGTCTATTCCTTAAGGAAATAAAGATGTAACTGGTGTGCAAAATATGTACGGGGTGGGTGTCCCTGGAGCAGCTGGGTGCTGGTCTCAGGGATGGGTGCTGGTCGCCCCGGGGGAGGGTGCTGCTGAGCCTCGTGGTGATGGGGAGCAGGGTGCGGGGTCTGTGCATGGGGCAGGTTGTAGGTGTCAGTGGGAAGATGCACTGGGTGGGAAGGGCAGAAGTGCCTGGCAGGAGCTGGTCCATCTTCCCAGGCTGCTTTGCGGAATCTCCCAACCAGCTCGGCTCCAGCTCTCTAAAGGGCTCCTGGGAGATGTTTTGCTGTTACCAACTGCTGTGAAAGCTGCAGCCCCTGTGTGGTCACGAAGGGGCTATTTTTGGAGACAGTGGGGGTATTTGCCTCCTTTGGCCTATTCCATCATGACTTTCTGCCACGATGAAGGATGGGCTGGGCATTGCCTGGGTGGAGTGGCGCAGAAAGAGTGGGAGACCCCTCAGCTATCACCTAGGTGTCACCAGAGGAGTTTTGGACCAGAGCACCACCCTCTACTCATCTGGAAGGACCCCGAAGCATCCCTTGAGCTGAAGTGTGCCCCAGCCTCTTCATGGTTCCTTGAGCCATCCTGTTCCTATAGATGCCCAGGAAATATGAGCGATGCCCTAAGGAAATGGGTGGCAAAGCAGTGATGCCGAGGTCTCAGTGATGCACCCAACGCTTGTGGCACATCCTTGCCTTTCCACACACTGCCTGTTTCTGGAAACATTTCACACCCAGCCGCCGTGCCGATGGATGTCTGAACTCCCCCTCAGCTGGATTACAAATGGGAATAGCCATCAGCCCGTTTGGGATACCCCGGTTGCCACTGGCTGGAAACATGGAGGCATTTGTAGGGCTCCCAGTTGAACTCATTGGCGCTTCTTGGTTGCGGTCTCTGCCCCATGTCGCCTGTGTCAGCCGAGCTGAACCCCAGAGCGATGCTCCAAGAAACCCTCCTGATTGAGTCCCTGTGGTTGTTCTCCTCTTGGGCCAGCTCCAAAGCCCGTTGACAGCCCTGGAAGCCATTCTCAGATGGCTCTGTCTGAGAAAAGAAAGTGTTGAAATACCACAGGAAACGCTGTTTTTCCAAGATATCTGCCTCAGCCAGAAATGGGAAAAAACTCTCCGTTTTGGATGAAAGGCCAGTTTTCTCATCCTAGGCTTCAACCCCGTGAGATTCCTTTCACTCAGAAACTGCCCAGAGTTTGGACGCAAAATGAGCCCGAGTGGCCCTGAGGGAGCAGCTCAGCATGGCTATGGGTGCCACCGTCCCCCGGCACCAGCACCGTCCCGGGGTGCAGGAGGAAACCTGTTTGCTGCAGCCAGGGCAGGGCTTCGTTCTGCAGAACTGACCCATTCTGGGTGGGTTTTTTTGCACGCGAGCGCTGATATTGTGGGGCACGGCTGACTTGGAGGCAAATTTCCTGACTTCGGCTTCACCTCTGGCTTCGGGTCTTTTTTTTTCGCTCACAGCAAACATCCGTTTTTACCCCGCTGCAAGTCCATTATCGCCAGTTTAACTGGACTCCCGTCAGGACCGGCTGTGCAAATACACTGGTGGTGAAGGAAGTGGCTCTGGGCTGCAGGGCTGCAGATCCCCGCTGGGAGCAACGGCCACCCGGGTGCTTTGTGCTCCTGCCCGGCAGCTTTGCTGCGACTGGGGTGACTGGGAATGCTGGGGAGTGTTGCCTCCCTTGCCCGGGGCACCCCAAATGGCTTTATTCTACCAAGGGCGAACGCACATCACGTTATGCCATGTGTGTCCATAGGTATAACACAGATATTTACATCCATTGCATAGTAGATGTGCCATAGACCTCATGGGGCCAGGGCAGTTGCTGAGCGGTCTGCACCTCGGCTTGCTGGGTGACAGACTGGTGAAGGACCATAAAGCCACTTGCTGGTGTGGCCCAGTGGGCTGGTGAGCTGCCCGGCACCGGGACCTGCAACCCAGCAAGGTTTGGGATGGGTGCAGTTGGATGGGGTGGGCTCGCTGGAGGGGTCGGGTGCATTGCGCCAGGTTGCCCAGCAGATACGGGATGCCTATCTGGAGGTTGGGGGGTTGCTGAAGCTGTGCCCCATCATCCTCTGCTCCCCACACACCGTCTCCAGGTTCCCTGTCTGGGTGCTGGTGTGTAGGGATTTCTGCGCTGTCTGTCTATGTCCGGTGTGGGACGGGGACTTCTCCTTGCTGCTTTTGGCCTCGCCTCCTCCTTCAGCTGGGGTTTGCAAACAGGGCTACGTCAGCTTCGGTGCTGCTCGGGAAGGTGAGGCAGGGACCAGCAGCAGTGGCCACCCTGCCCACCGTCCCACTCGCCTGTCTGGTGCTGCAGAGAGTACCTGGCAAGGGGGCCGAGGCCAGGAGGAGGAGGAGGAAAAAATAATAATCTCCAAGCCAAGAAACTCAGAGCCGCTGGGAGCGTATTTATCGCGGTGAAGAAAAAGGCTCTGTTCCCGGCCTCTCCGCAGCGGCTGTTTATCACACACACAAGGGTATGGAGAAAATGTTCCATTTGTTGGGTACAGCCGTCAACCCACACAGCGTATAAATTAAGGGCTTTTACGTGCGGAGCTCCCGAAATAAAACACACACACACACACACAAAAGAGAGAGGAGTTTTGTACCGGCCCCGGCGCGCTGCTTTTCCCTGGCTTGTCCCTGCGCCCCGGCCCCGGCCGGTGCTGGCTCCCATTCAGGAATTCCACATTATCTCCGACCGTTTCCAGCTTCCTCAGCAGGGAACAGCTCTGCTTCTGTCTTCCTGCAGCCACATCTGGAAAGTGTTAGGCCAGGGTGTCAGCCGGCAGAGCCGGGCGGCTGGCATGTGCTCCCCCCTCCCCGGCTCGCTCGCTCCCGCCGCCCTGCCCGCCGCTTCGCTCAGCCTGCCTGCTGCCTTCCCCGCAGGGCTACGGGGCTGGATTTCATCTGCATCTGCTTGGCCGAGAGTTTGGAGGGAGTTCTCATAGCTGCCATCTCCACGGGTCGATCTCTGCGGGCAGGGATGCTCGGCTCTGGTCCTCAGCTCTGCTGCCCGCTGGGAGGCAGCGGGGAGAGGTGTGATGTAAATCCTCCTCTTGGCCTGTTTTGTGGGGACTCCCTCCTGGCTCAGGGGAGTGTTTTTGGCTCCTGGTCCTGTTTCTGGGCTGGGGAAACCTGCATTCCTGGTCTGTACCATAACTGGACTGGGAATGCCTGCATCCCTGGTCTGTACCGTGACAGGGATGTGGTTCTGCGACATGCTGGGGGTTACAGAAGGGAGCTGGCTGGTGTTCTGGGTGCTGAGAGCCGTGGCTGTGCTTGTTCCTAATAACTGTGGGTTTATTGCACCAGGAGTTCTTCCCATGTAAGGGGCATGTAAAGGCATTTGGCTGTCAGCAGCTCAGCCCTGCCAGAGGGAATCCCCACTGCATGGGGGGAGCTCACGGAGATGCTCGACTGGGTGATTGCAGCAGGGGAGGTGAAAACAAAAGAGGTCCCCGCAGCATCCTGGTATTTTGGGGTTCCCTCCGTGGTGCGGCGGGTTCCTGGCGGCAACCCCGTCCCTCGCTCCAGCTGTGCTGGGTGACACTGCCCTCGCTCCAGCTGTGCTGGGTGACACCGCGCAGGGGGAAGGGAGCTTTGCAGAAAGCAGGTGGCTCGCAGCCTGATGTGCCCTTCAGAGCAAAGGACACGGAGAAAGCTGGGGTTTGTTTTTAGAGCAGGGGTAATGACAGTGACCTGGAAGCAGGCTGCCGTGCCTTAATGATCGGCGTGTGCGGTGTGCACGAGGGTCTTCAGCGGGGAGGGGTGGTGGCAGTGGTTACATGTGCCCTAACAGGCATCAGAGAGGGCTTCTTGCAGTTGACTTTTGGCTTTTTTCTTTTCTTTTCCCTTTTTTTTTTCCTTTTTTTCCCCCCTCTTGCTTTTAAACTGGCAGGCCTGCCATTGTGGGATTTAAAAATTACAGAAAAAGACAAAAAAAAAAAAAAGAAAAGAAAAAGAAAAACAGGCCCTGGTTTTATAGACCCTACAGATGCATCCGGCACCAAACTGATCCCAGATGCAGCTCCACTGTCAATAGTGTTACACGAGGGATCAATCCCCTTCATTGTTTTATGTAGCCTCTACAGCATCATCAGCTAATTAAAGCTAATGGGTCCCAGAGCAGCACTGACAGCGTCTGATCCTATCAGCCCGCGCAGCCGTTTTAGCTTGACGGGCGACTCTGGAGCTGGATCCTGCACTCCAGACCCTGGCGAAAGCTTGTATTGACTTGGGGGATCAGGCTACAGATCAATGGGAGCTGTTGTTAAACAAACATCGCCGGATTAATGTCAGCTCCGCAGGGGGAGGAGGTCGATGGCTGCTAATTCGAAAGGGGTGGGAGGGAGGAAGGGGACGCGGTGACAGCGGTGACAAGGGATGGAGGAGGAGAGGCCAAGCTGTTAAAACGCTCCCCGTGTCTGGGGCAGCGGCTGAGCGTTTCCCAGTCTCGGATTTATTGTCACGCTGGGTGGGAGGTTGTGCTGGAGAGGAGCCCGGCGGTGTCCCCAGGGGCATTCGAGGTGTCTAAATCCCTTTGCTTTGTGCTTCAAGGGAGGTGAGGTGGCCTTGGGCTGTCCCCGGAGGGGACAAGGAGCCCTGTGTCCTTTCTGCGCTCTGACATTGGCGTGAGCATCTTCCCTGTTGTACTGGAGCGTGAAATCTGGGGTTCCTGCTTTTCCTTTTCTTGTGGCTCCCATTGTCCTTTGGCTGGAGCTTGGGGATGCCCAGGGATGCAGGTTGGGAAGGTTTCCATCTCTGGGTCAGAAGCAGCAAAGGGACCCTGAGGTCCCAGCTCCCCTGCTGAATGAGGGTCCTGGTACCTACTTGGTGAGCTAGTGGGCAAATATGGCCCCATGGGTTTAACTAGGGACCTTGGGCTCTGCCCAGAGACTTGAGGAAAGTCAAATGCCCCCAAATTAACTTTTCTTCTGCTGTCCGAGTGAGGTAGAATCCATCTGGGGAATCCTCGGGGTTTTGCAACCTGTTGGTGTCTCTCTGGCTCCCTTTGCAGCCCCAATCCCGGCCAGTGGCACTGGGAGGCAACATCCAGCCTGGTGAAAGGGGGATCTGGGGAGAAGGGCAGGCTCCCAGCACATCCCTGCCTACACCATAAAGCAACTTGATAATTAAATTTTGCAGCTTTTCTGTGAATTCCAGGGCATTTTCCTTGGGCTGGAGCCATCTGTACCCCACCCTCCTGCACCTTTCCCTCTTGTATTCTGCAGCTTCATTTTTTTTCCTGCTTTGGCGTTGGGTGAATATGATGCTCCAGAGCAGAGAGCTGCGGTGGCTCATTGCAAGGGTGCAGCCCTGCTCCGTGCAGCTCTCTCATGGTCTCCAGGCCCTCATCCAACACCAGTGTGTCCCTGCAGCCCCGCTTCAGGCTGTTTTCCCATTGTGCAGAGCCTGCACATGCCTGGCTGGCTCTTCACCACCCTGGCCACTGCCAGCCTGGGCTTGCTGGCAGGAAATACCGTCCAGCTGTGCCAACCTGGGTGCTGGCTCTGGTGAGGCTCTTCTCTCCTGTGGCAGGGTGGGATGAGACCCTCAGATCCTCCTCTCCAAGGGCTGACCTCTCCCAGGTCATTGCTGAGGGAATCAGTTCTATTCCTGGCTTTCCTTTCCCAATTCTTACAAATGTGGGGGCACGTTGGGGTGCGGAGCTCAGCCCCATATTTAAATCACAGCTGCTCTTGCAGGTTCTGGGGCTTCAGGAAGGTGGTGGCTGCACCTCCCCTGGTGCCTCTTGCTGCTCTGTCTTCCTCCCTGTCTTCCTCCATGAAGTGCACATGAACCCAGCAGTGGTCTGCCCTGGCCTGGCTGTCTTGGATGAGCTTCTCTTAGAGATGGGCCCTCCAGGCTTTGTGGCTGGGACTGTGTCCCCTGGGTGTCCTCCTCATCTCCTGTGCAGCTCTAGAGTCTGGGACCTGGGGTTGCATTCCCAAAGCCAAGAAGTGCAATGTACTGGTGGATTGCAGACATTTATTTAAGTCCGTGAGGAAGATGATCCAGTGCTGGGAATCTTTCCCTCCAAGGAACTTTGCTCAAGGGGTTGCAGAGGACACCAAGAATCTCTGGATTCAGCACAAAGGTGCAGATGTTGCCCAGAAAGTCTTTATTCCACACCTGCAGTAGCAGGGCTGGGGAGGGTCTGTCCCGTGGGACTGGCCCTTGGCTTCAGACTTTGCATTCCCTTCTAGCTGTCCACGACTTTACAGGCAGAAAAAGCCTGAGGAATGCTCCCTCCCACCATCACTTTTTCATCCTTCACCCCCTGCATCTGCTTGCGCTGCGCTGTCTCTTCATCAGGCTGTTCCCACTGAGGCTGTTGGGAAGGTTGGAGGAGTTATTTCAACGCCAGGCTCAAAGGAGGCGACGGGAACGCTCCCGGAGCTGTTAGCAGCTGACATCTGGGCGCTCGGCACAGCTCCGGTGTCAGCACAGCTGAAAGCAGAGGAGGTGGGAAGCCCCAGACACCTGCAATTTGGTTAATAAATATTTATTTGGAGGTGACAAGTACTCTTCTGGATAAAGCGAAGTGAGCAGAAGGAAGATTGCGAGGGAGTGACAGGGTGTGCTTTTCTTGAGGGTTTACCGTGGGGATGTCGAAACGAGCAGCTGATGAGCTGAAGGATGTTGAAATCCGTGTTCATTTCCCGACGTGGGCTGCGTGACGTCAGGGGACGCGGGGAAGTGTCCCCCCGTGGCGAGCGAGTGCCTGGCGTGAGGCACCCTCGTCATGTGGAGACTGCAGTAATTCAGCTGCGGGGTGGGGTTGCTCCCCCCCCCCCCTTAACGGGTAAGGTGTGATGGGTTAGGAGGATGCAGCAACCCCACGGTCGAGGTCTGGTGTGGATGATAAAAAGGCTGAAGTTTGATTGTTCTCTTAAAAAGGAGAAGTGAAGAGGGGGCAGCTGGCCTGGGACGGGAGGGTGGTGGGTACTGTCACCTCAGCGTGTCTTGGGGCTCTGGTGAGTGATTTTGTGATGCTTGGAATAGGGATGAGGCAGATGCTGCAGGCACTAACTCCATGCAACCCCATAGGGCTGGCTTGTTCCTCCTGGAGGAATGGGAAAAGTTGCTTCAGTTTCCCTGATCGCTCTGTGTGATTTGGGGAGGGAAACTCTGTATTGGGACTTTGGGGACTTTTGGGGACTTTGTATACGATGGACAACCAGCAGGTTTGTCTGGGCGCTGGGGCTGCTGCGTGCTGTAGGCAGCGGGGGTGAGCCCATCTCCTGGGGGTCTGCTAAACCATCCTTGCTCCACGGTGGGCTCAGCTCACCCTTGGTGAGCTCTCCCACCACTCTCGGGTTCCCCTTCGCGAGCCGACGTGAAACAGTGCAGCGTGGAGCGCTGCGGGAGATGCCGCTTCGCTCCCAGGGCGAGCTGGGGGCCCGTGGCCGTGACACCCACCCCTGTCCCCAAGCTGCTGCCGGTGCTTCTGCTGCTGCTGAGCAGCCTTGGGTGGCAACGGTGCCCGCGGTACCTCCAGCCGCAGAGAGCGGGAGGATGAGCTGGGCAGCTCTGTGCCGGTGACTCAGTATCTTCTGGCTTCGGAGGAAGCGGCTGCTGGCGATGCCGGTGTGCGTGGGCAGCAGAGCAGCGCCGGGCTCTGCCCTGCCAGGCCACATCCTGCCACGGCTCAGCCCCACGCCACGCTGGAGGGGGAGTCTGGGCTACGGCGGGGTGTGGGAGTCAGACCCGCTCGGATCCTTCCAGCAGCTGGGCTGCTGGGGCCAGCCTGCTGCTCCTGAGCAGCTCTAGCTTGGTGCGGTCACAAGCGACAAAGAGTTTTTGGTCGTGGTTTTGGTTGCGTGCGGAGGTTTTTAGAAGAGGATGAGGAATGTAGGGCGATGCTGGAGATACGGGAACTGTTTCCAGGGCATCTCGCCTGGCAGTCCTTTCCCTCTCCGTGTCCTGGGAGGATCCATGGCTTGGCTCTGCATTGTGTCTTGTCTGGCTTTCTCTCCAGACTTCAAATCCTGCTGGAATGCCCAGGTGGAGTGGCAATGCTGTGAGATGATTTTCCCACTGTGAGACCTTCCCTGGGGATAGTAGCCCTCACATAGCTAAAAAGTTCGTACCAATGTTTCTTGTAGGCCCCCTTTGAGTACCAAAAGGCCGCACGAAGGTCTCCCTACAACCTCCTCTTCTCCAGGCTGAACATTCCCAATTCTCTCAGCCTGGCCCCCCAGCCGAGGGGTTCCAGCCCTCATGCCCCATGCTGCCCTGGAGGGAGGAACCGTGTCTGCCACGCTGCAACTTGCTTATCTTCGCTGTGGCTACGCGTGGAAATGGGTTCAGCAAAATCAAACCTTGGGAAACACCCAGCCCTGATTTCAGAAAGGGTTTTACTCCCAAGAGAACCAGTGTAGCTCAGCTGGAGAGTGAAGCTGCTGGGCCATGTATGAGTAAGCACAGAGGGGCTGTCGTGCTGCTCCACTGTGTCCCCCCCTCCTCCCGTAGGGACAGTGGGTGGTGGTGGCAGAGCTGGCAGCGACGGAGGGGGAGGGAACCCACAACCTGGGAGATTAATAATAGAAACGCTGGCATCCGTTTTAGATTAGCGAGAGAAAGCTCAGTACCCATCTCGCCCAGCATGTAACTTTAATGCCGAGATAATGAGCAATGATATTTATTTGTAAAAGATCTGGAGATATCGCTGCCCGGGGAGCAGCCAGGAGCTGCCAAAGCCAGCTCCGTCCCCGCGCGGCTGCTCCGAGCTGTAACCCAAGCGCTCTCCTCCGACCAGCTCGCTTTTCACGCTCCAGCTCCGCTAACCGAGCAGGGCACGTGGTCCGGCTCAGAGCCCTGGCTAAGATTTGCTGAAGCTGCTCGTGATTTGGGCCACGGCGGTGAGGAGACCATTCGTCCTGCAGCATGGGCTGGAAACGTCCCCCGGCATCTGCAGGTCGAGCTGCTGGGGTGGGGTTTAAACCCACCTCTGAGCCTTCCCTGCTGCTGTCCTCTCTCCCAGCCGGAGCACTGGGGGGGTGACTGTGGTGGGCTGGCAGGAAGGATGTGGGGTGCAGGAGGAGGTGGCACAGCATCAGCCGAGCTGGCCAAGGGAGGGTGGTGTGGAGAGACTGCGAACTGGCCACTTCCCTCAGCAAAGTCACTGCACTGGCTGAGATTCTGGGGACGTTTCGGGGGAGTTTGGGGGCAGATGGCTTTTCCTGGTGGTAGGGCTTGCTTCCCTCTGCCTGGGTCTGGGATGGACAGTTAGGGCAGTGATGGCTTCTGCTCTGGGGAAGCAGTGGGGTCTCATGTGACCCCCCCGGTTTGGGGACAAGGGCTGCACTTGCTCCCCTGGGTTGGTCCAAACAGGCTGAATGCTGCACGCACCGCTGCGCCCAGCCTCGTTGTATAACTGGACAGGAGGCAGGCTTAGGCTGTATTTGGCAGGTGGGTGTCCCTTCCTTACTAAGCCATCCCCTGGGTAATTACTGGGTTAAAGCCTGATGAGATAATGTTTCATTATTTTTGTGCTATTGGGGGATTAGGAGCAGTGGGATTTCTCAAAGGCTTTATCTCTGCTAAGGTCCTTGGGCTGTGAGGCACGTTCGCAGGCGGGTAAGAGGACCTGAGCTCTGCCAGCCCTTGGGCACCGCTTGCCATCCCGCAGGGGTACATGCTGGAGGCTGGGGGTGGTGAGTGTGGGGGAGTGGGAGCCCGGCGTGGGGGGCTGCTCGTGCCCAAGCCCCAGCGGAGGCTGGCGGGATCTCCTCTCGATGCTGCTGCAGCCCCATTCATCACCGCGCTCGGGCTGCGTGCCAGCGGGAGGGAGGAGGTGACACTTACAAATAAACAGGGAGGTGGGTGGTGCGCGCCGAGGCAGGGAGCGGAGAGCATCCCGGGGGGCTTCTCCCGTGATTTATGGCCGAGATGACACGAAGCTATCAGCGCAGTCTTTGGAAGCTGTTTACTAACAGTGTCGGCTCCTGGCTGTCATGCCGGAGTGGGGTTGCTCCTGCAATGCCACCAACTCCCAGGCTGCTCGTGCCCTTCCCGGGAGAGCCTCGGGATGCTGACGGGACCAGCGTTCAGCCCTCTTTGAGAGCCCCAGAGATGCTGTTATGAAGGGCAGTTGGGTCGCTGGAAACAGGAATAGAGTAAAATGTGCTTAATGAAACAGGCCTGGCTCAGCAGGGGCTCCCCTCCTCCCCTCCCTGCCACCCCGGCACAGGCACAGCCAGCCCGCGAGCCGGAGGGATGGAGCTGGCACCGGAGCGGGGAAGCAGGCGGGCTGGACGCGGGCCAGGCTGCGCACTTGATCCAAACACAGCTGGAGCTGATCTGATGAAGTGAGAGGTTAAGAAGAGAGCATCTGTTATCTAAAGGGGACACGCAGTGGGAAACTGTAAGCTCTTTATTCCCCCCCACCCCACCCCCTCTGTTCAGTGCATCATCCCTGACTTTATTTCTTTGATTTATTAAGGAAGCCTGCGCTTCCGGGGCTGTAATTAAGTGCCACTGTGTGAGCTTTTGATAGTGAGTGAATGATATAATGGCTTGCGCATTCGCCGTCTGCTCAAGTGCTTTAGGATCTAGATAACGCGAGGCGGGAGTGCTTCTGCCCACCAGGGAAGCCCAGCACTGCCAGGGCTGAGTCCGGGATGGGTTTTGCCGGAGAAAGCGGGGAAGGCTGCGGGAGCCTCTTGGCACTGCAGTGGAAGCGCAGTTTAGGAGGGCACCCATGGCCCAGGCTGCAGATCAGCTGGGAAGGAACGTCGTATCCTCTTGCAAAAGACCACCACAGCATCTTTGCTGGAGACTAAATCGGGTGTCCATCCTCCCAGGTGCCCTTGTTCTCTCCATGCCTCATGTGGTGGTGGAGTTGGATAGGTCATGACAGCCCCTCAGACAAGGCTCCTACCTCAGCATCATCCCTGCCCTGGTCTGTTTTTAGGGTAGAGAGGGCTTGAGCATCCAGAGCCTTGAAGAACTGCCAGTGTCTGCAGAATGAATCATCATAGAATCATAGAATGGTTTGAGTTGGAAAAAAAAGCTCATCTAGTCCAACCTTTAAAGCTCATCTAGTCCAACCCCCATTCAGTGAGTAAAGACATCTGCAACTAGAGCAGGTTGCTCAGAGCCCCGGCCAACCTCACCTGGGATGGTGTCAGGGATGGGACATCGACCACCTCTCTGCCAGCCTGGGCCAGGCTCTCACTGCCCTCATAGTGAAAAATTTCTTCCTTCACTCCAGTCTAAAGCTTTTAGTTTAAACCCATCACCCCTTGTCCTGTAGTAACAGCCCCTGCTAAAAGGTCTATCCCCATCTTTCTGACAGGCTCCTTGAAGTACCGAAAGACCCCCAGAAGGTCTCCCCTCAGCCTTCTTTCCTCCAGGCTGCACGCCCCCAACTCTCTCATCCTCTTTGAAGGTGCTGCAGCCAGCGGCATCCTGCCCGACGCGCAGGTTTCCCCTCCGCTGCCCGAGGAGTTTGCTGGCACCGTGCTGGTGCAGAGCCAGGGGCTGGGGAGCTCTGGCCGACAGCATCTCCCGCCGCTTCCCCAGCCCCTGGGCAGGGGCCAGCGCTGGCAGCCAGCGCTCGCAGCCAGCCCCGCACCGCTGGAGGTGCCACCAGGGCTTTGCCGGGGCCGCGTCACCCCCTGCACCCTCCCGCCGTTCCTTGCGTGCCACCTCTGCCCCTGCCAGCTCCTGCCCTCCCCACTCAAGGAAAGGCCTCCCAGACAGGGCTGGCATTTCTCGGCAGACATGGGGAGTGGTGTTGTAATGCTGAGGGAAAGGTCTTCTGCTCTGAGCTGGGGACAGGCGGGTGGTCCTGTTTGCATTCCCACTGCGCATCTCTGCGTGTCGTGCTCCGGGCTGCCTCGTGCTGGGGTCTCTGATGGCAGCATCGGACAGACCCCGGCACGAGGCAGCCCAGAGCATGTCCCTGTGTTGTCCCAGGCCACGCTGGGACGTGGCGGTCACTGCTGATGTTTCTGGCTTTCCCCCAAGGCTCAATTCTGCTCTCTGTTCCCAGGACGGCTGCTGAGCCTCCCTCTGTGCCCCAGCAGCCCTGCTCTGACACCACCCTCACCCACACCTGGGTTTTAGGCAGAAAAAGATTTATTTTTGTATAAGGACCATTTTTGATAGACAAACAGGATTGTTTTAGTGGCTTGACCAACAGCCATGGGAGGAACGAGCTCAGGGTCCGGGGCAGCGTTTTGTATGTGCACGTACAGGCTTCTGCTGCTGGCTTGGGGGTGGCGGGAGGAAGGAGGAGGAAGAGGAGTAAGAAGGGGTAAAAAAAACCCAACCCTACATGTAAACAAACTTAAAAATAAAAAGTGACAGAGATTATTTGCTGCTTAATGAACTAAAATGTCCAGCCTCCCACTGAGCAGCAATGTTGTTTATAAACTACAGCAAGGGCTTTCTTTTAATAGGCAGTAAATCTCATTCATCCCCAGCCCCAGCAGCCAGGAGCGTGTGGGATGAATCGGCTCCTGCTCTCCCTCTGACCAGCCTCTCCACTGGGTAGTTTTTTCCTCCCTTTGCCCACATTTGCTGGTTTTGATCCATTCCTCCTCTCCCTCCCAATCCCCTCCGCCGTGCCGATAACGGGGTTATCTGGCCAGGAAGAAAGGAGGAATCTGTCCCTGTGCCTCAGCGTGTCACATCCACTCGGTTTTGTTTATTCACTTGAAAAATGCCCCCCTCCTCCCCCCCATTCTGTCTCTGGGTGGCAGCTGGAGAGTGGCCTGAGATAATCACAGCCTTATTTTTTATTTATTCCTCTTAAATAAAGCCTCCTGTAGCCTGCAGGCAGATTGTGTCTCGTTGCCCCCATCCTGCTCCTGTGCTCCTCGCTCTGCAAACAGGGCGTGAGAGTGATGGTCACGGGAGCAGAGCCCTGGTGCTACAGGCACATCCCCCTCAGGATCCCTCTCACAGGGGACACGGTGGCTCCTATGCAGGGACGGTCCCTCCAAGCCTGGCAGGACCAGCAGTCGAGCCATTGCAGGCATCGAATACCTATGGATATTCTGTCTTGGGCAGAGAATCCTGGAAAATAAATATAAAGTCTGAGCATCCATGGAAATGAGAGCATCCGAGCTGGGCAGTGAGATGCCTGGGAGAGGTTTTGCTGCTTTGGGTTGAAAGCTGATGACAGTTTCTGAGCTAAAACCAGGTTTGGGAGCCAGTTGGGCCTTGCATGAGATGTGGCTGTTAGCGAGCAAGCATGTGGCTGAGCTTTGAACTGGGTGCTCTCGAACCACTGGGAAGCTTTGGGAGCTGGTACCCGCCATGGGAGAGGGACCACGGTCAGGTCTGGTGGGAATTCCAGGCATGCCTGACATTCCCCAGGACAAATCAGGCACCTTGGAAACTTCTGACTCATAACTCATAGGATGACGTACTCCTAAGGCAAGAAAGAAGATAGTAAGTTATCTATTCCTGTTTGAGTTTAATATCCATAATCTGCCATTAATCAAACTAGGGCGATAAGATCCTTACTTAGGCCTAATCAGTGCATAATGGATTATCTACAGGAACTAATAAAAGGTAATTATCTGTGCTTTGCAAGTTCCAATTACTGTACTTATATGATCAATTAATTCTTGTAACAGTTTCACAGGTGCAATTTGTGTGACAACATTACGCTGACTGCAGGCAGGGGCTCGGTGCCTGCCAGTGCCAATGGGGACACGGCGGGCACCGGGTGCTGGCAGCAGGGATGGAGCTGTGCTGGTGCTGGCACAGCTGCCCCAGTACATCCCGGGCTGTGCTGGGTGCTGCTGGGTATCTCGAGGTGCATTAGAACAGTGTGGCCAGCAGGTCAAGGAGGGGTCTCCTCCCTCTCTACTCTGCCCTAGTGAGATCGTATCTGGAGTATTGTGTCCAGTTCTGGGCTCCTCAGTTCAAGAGAGACAAGGAGCTACTGGAGAGAGACCAGTGGAGGCTGTGAAGGTGATGAGGGGGCTGGAGCATCTCTGTGCTCAGGACAGGCTGAGAGTCTTGGGGCTGTTCAGCTGGAGACGAGCAGCCTGAGAGGGGAGCTGAGCAATGCTGAGCTAGAGCTAAAAGGGGCAAGAGGATGGGGCCAGACTCTCGTCAGTGGTGCCCAGTGACAGGACAAGGGGCAGTGGGCACAAACTGGAACCCAGGAGGTTCCATCTGAGCAGGAGGAGAAACTTCTTTGCTGTGAGGGTTTTGGAGCCTGTCCCAGGCTGCCCAGAGAGGTTGTGGAGTCTCCTTGTCTGGAGAGATTCCACACCCTCCTGGACACTGCGATGCTGGGCCCCCTGCTCTGGGTGACCCTGCTGAAGCAGGGGAGTTGGATGAGATGATCTCCAGAGGGCCCTTCCAAGCCCCAGCACCCTGTGATTCTGCACCAGAAGCCACCTCAGTGGAAGGAGCTGCGGGGCAGCACGGGGCTGGAGTTTGCAGGCTTTCAGCTGCGCGCAGTCGTCCTGTCCCCAGCACAAGCTCTTCTGCCCCGCGCTCTTTCCCTCCCCGAAGCAGGAGATGGAGCAGGGGTTCGGCAGCCGCTCGGCCCCGTCCATCGCCATGTGTCCCAGGGGACGTTGCCCCTGTGTCAGCATCACCTCGGCGAGCCCGGCTGCTCCCTTCCCATGCCCCAGCAAGCAAAGCCCCGTGCAAAAAAGGCAGCTGGCTCCAGTCATCTCCTTCTCCCGCCTGGCCTCCGTCCCTCGCTCGCTGGCTTGCAGAGTCATCAGAGGGTCTTAGAGGAGGAGGAAATATTCCAGCAATGTCTGTACAGTTTTAGGGATGGCTTAAAATGACAATAAATTTGAGACACTTTACATGTCCACTTGGGGCCCAGTATTGTTATGGTAATTTGAAGCAGATTGAGTCAGCGCTCGTGGCAAATGGCAGATCTAAGGGCTCTAGCAGGAACCCGGCGATGCAGGAGAGGTGGTGGGGAAGGAAGGAAAGCACCATTTCTGTGATGCCCGTTGGAGCTCTTGGAGCCACATCCTGCCGGGTTGACCCTGGACTCCTCTTTGCAGGGGTGTTGCCCTGACTCACGACAGCCTGTGGTTCTGCTGTCTCTTTTGGGTTTGTTTTCTTTTTTACTCTTCTGGAGCCCAGTAATCCATTGTCATGTCCCCAGGGATGTGCCATGGCAAAATAAGTTTTGGGTGAAGCTGCTCACTTGGACCTGGGGTCCTAGAGCCAGGTTCTGCCCCTGAGATGACCTTACTGGAACATGGGGATGTGTCACCTCTTCCCTACCCACAGGGTTTGGTTGATGAACCAACCCCTTCTGGAAGGAGAAATCCACAGCCTTTGGGAGCCAAAGCCCAAGGGCATTTGGGGAGAGCATTTGATGGGTTGAATTAAGTTCTCTCAAGCGCTTCCTTGGCACGGTGAGGTTGGTTGGGTTGGTAGAGGAGAGCAGATCTGTGCCTCTGGATAGATTGGGGCACTCAGTGACTGACCTTGCTCTTACCTGGCTTTTTATTGATGCAAAAGAGCAAAGCAAATGATAAAGAGGACTAGAGCTGGGTGGGGGAACGGCTTCCTCCTGGGAGACCCTGGGGCTTTGAAAACATCTCTGAGTCAGGAGCATCATGCTCCCACACAGGCCAGAGACCCAGGAAAGATCATGTGGAACAGTTTGGTTTGATTTCAGCCTTTGCAGAGAGTTTCATGTCAAGGAAGCAGAAGGAGCAGAAACAAGAATCTGTTTCAATACAAAACTTGTTTTCTTAAAGAAATTGTTGACATGAATCTTTTGAGAATTTCCATTGTTAGTTCCCCCCTTCCTCCCAAACATGAAATTAATTAATCTGTTTAAACCCTTTTTCTCTGAACAGTCTTGGTTTCATTGACATTTTTGGTTAACAAGGGAAAAAGCAAACCCAACAACAAAAAGAAAAGACAAAACAACCCCCAAGCCTTTCTACTTAAAAAAGACTCTCCCCTCCCAGCTCTCCCAGTGACCATGAGACAACCGCTGCTTTGTTCCCAGCACGGCTGATGTTGTTCCCAGCTTGCATTCTGCTCCACCAGCCTGGGACCATTCTGGATGGGGCTGGAGGGGAAGGGGCCGTGTCTCCCTGCTCTCTGCTCTTACATGAGCTCTGGGACACGGTGGTATTGGCGATACAAGAGGGGTGTTTGCTGAAGGGGGGCATCTCGGTGAGGTTCCTCAGCTGCCTGGCTTTTCAGCGGGGTTGGGTGCAGCTGCAGCTTTGCAAAGTCAAGGGACAGAGAGGTGGGTGTGGGCAGGTGAGGCTTCATCACCTGCAGGGGAAACTGAGGTACGCAGGCAACTGAAATACCAGACCTGAAGGCAACAAATGATGCTGAGGACAGGAACCAACTGGAAGCGCAGCCCTCCGCTCCCCATCACTGCGTGCCAGCCCCGCAGCAGGACCCTCCTCTGCCCCGTGCTGGCCTTCTGCACCGATCCCCAGCAGTGAGCACTTCCCCGCCCCCAACAGCCACCGCTCAGCTCCCATCCCCGTCCACCGCTTCCTTCGGTTTTCTTTTCCAAGTCTTGGCCATCACGTCAAGCCCCGCTGAGCGCACAGCGGGGGAAGGCTCTTCGTGCAGCTGAGAGATGCTGCGCCCGACCTCAGCACCCAACGGCTTCCAGAGCTGCTCTTTTCTTCTTTTCTTTTGTTTCTGTTCCTCTCTTTGTTTTTGGTTTTTTATTTTTCCTTCTCTTCTTTTCCCAAACAAGCCTCCACAGGCTGCTTCAAACCTTCCCCCGAAGATCGTTCTGCCCCTCGTCTGCAGCACGTGTGCAATGCTGAAACTCCTGCTGCCCCATCCCGACCTTCCGTGCCTGCTTTCTTTTCTTGGCTCGCTTTCCGGATTGTAGGGACCAAGTCTGGACGTGCCAGTTCTCATTCAATGCATTTTCATGCCTTTGATTCCACCTTTTCCCTGGCAACCCGGGGCCGGATCCTGGAGGCTGTGCAGATGTGACTCACGGTGCATGGCTGCCAGGTTTGCCGGATAACAGTGGGTTTGAGAGCCCAGCACCCACCCCTTGGCTGCCTCCAGCTGATTTACACCTTACTGGCACAACTCATCTTGCTCTATGCTCCAAAACCAGCTTGATGGTCAGGCAGCAGGCTCAGATGGGTGGTGCTGGCTTGGGAGCTCAGGTTCCTGAGGTGGGTGCTGGGCTCACCCCTGGGTTCCTGGGTGCAAGGAGGGCAGTGGGGCCACGTCCCAGCCTGGCTGGCTGACCTGTGGAGCTGTAGGACCCCCAAATTCAGTGTCATGTAGGTGGTCACAGTGAGAAGAGTTGGCTGCGTTTGCGTTGCCAGACAGTGGTCAGCGTTAATTAATCTAACACTTCAGATTGCACTGAGCATAGGTCTCGTTTAGTAAAAATCCCGATGGACCCCGTGTGATGCGATTTGTAGTGTGTGGTCTGCTGGGGTCAGTGGAAAGCTGTGGTCAGCAGGGGATGGAGAATGAGACAGACACAGGGCCCGTTTAAAAATGCCACCCTTGGTGACGTAGAATCGCCGCTAAATAGCTGCTTGGCAGCGGGAAAAGGCCAATAACTGTTTGTCTGGATTACGAAGCGTGCGGTTTGGCAAAGCCTGGCTTAGCAAGGGTCGGATGCAGACAGACAACGCGTTACGGACCATCTTCGTGTTTGTTCGCTCGCTTTGTTGTTCAGTTGAAACTCAAGCCTCTTCCCTGTGGTTAGATCCTCCCAGCTGAGCAAGTTTCAGCAGAGGGAAGTTGCTTTAAGAAGGGAAAGGATGCTGGACGCGGTGTAAAGCGAGAGCAACCGCGGTCACCGCAGACGCTTCCCGACCTCCGTTCACAAACCCGTCCTCGCCCGCCGCTCGCTTTGGCTCCCTTCGGCCCCTTTTCCAGGGCAGTTATTTGCTGAGCCGACGTTGCACGTTTTGTTAGTACCGCTCGTGACTGAAGTGGTGCCGGAGGTGCGCTGACCGCTTTACGAACACGGGGGAAGAAAAGGGTCCTTACGCAGAGGAGTTTCTGTTATAATTTAGACGGTGGTAGTCAAAGTACTTAAGGCTGAGGGGGAGCTGGCAGCGCTGCGGGCTGGTGGCAGTGCAGCCAGGAGAGAGGACCCGAAAGGACCGGCTTTGAGCATGGTCCTCGTGCCAGCTTTCAGCTGGGACTAGGGACGCTGCTCTGTAGCAAGGTGGGTGATAGGAGAAGCATCGTCTCTGTCACACCAGGTTAAGCCGTTGCTCCCTCAGCTACAGCTCTTCTGACAATGGCGAGATGACAGGGCTTCAGAAAGGGAAGGGGAAAACAATCGAGGACTTGTGCCACCCGGTAATGCATTGACCCAATTGTGCACTGCTGTGTAAGGGGAGAGAAATTCCTTCCTGACCCTTGTACTCATCAGCCCATGCCCTGAAGCATGAGATTTGATTTTCTTTATCTGGCTTTTCATAATTGCAGATGTCGTGTTTGGTTCTCCCCGTATCCCACCCCTCGGAAGTGGCATCTGCTACATTTAACTCCGTGGACCTTCTCCTCTGGGAGTTCGATCCTGACTCTTTTCCGGGAAGCGCCTGGAAGGAGGGAAGGAGAACTGGTCCCATCAACCTCCCCAGCACTTGGGGGTTTTCCCCTGGTACGTGGTGGTTGCTGGTTGCTCAGACAGGGAGGGCAAGTGTCCCCCCACATCATCTTCTCCCCATTGCCATGGACAGGCTTTATTCCAACCTGCCTGAAATATTTGAAGGAATTTGTGTGGAGATATTTGTGGGAGTCGCTTAGGAATTAGTGGTGTTCCCTCTGTTTGCTGCACTTCTTTGGTGTGGGGGCCTGCCCAGAGAGGTTGTGGAATCTCCTTCTCTGGAGAGATTCCAAACCCGCCTGGATGTGGGTCTGTCCTGAAAGAGTTAAAATCTCTCTCCCCTTCCAGCCTGGGGAAGTGGAATTAGTCACGGCCTTCAGCAGAAGTGCTGGCCAGGTTATAAAAATGACAAATGAGCACAAATCAATAATGAAGTTAGTGTTTTCTGGGAATGCCAGACACGAACAGAGAAGTACCTCAGCATGGGTGGTGGGCTCCGTGATGTGTAGGATGGGCCGCCCCACGCGCGCATCCCTCGCATGGGCACCGTCCCTTTCTCCTCCCTGGCGTGTTTGACTCTCCCCTGGCACTGTGGTGGCCCTGGGAAGCTGGGGCAGCTCCTCACACCGGCACCTCCCTGGGATTTTCTCTGAGTTTCGGAGCAGAGCTTGAGCGATGCCGGCTGCTGCTGGATGCTCCCTCAGCGTGAGGCACCGAGGAGGTGGCTCCGGGTTATCCAAGAGCGGGGATTGCAAATGGTGCCCCGGGGAAGTCGGGCGTCTGATTAATCTTCAGGACATGGGGTAGTGTTTCCACGGCACCGAGGCAGGGTTGGAGGCCACGTTTCCTTCTCCAAGGGGACTTGGGCATGTCTGGAAAGGAAACGGCCTTCTAATTAGATGGCTAGAAAATCTTTACCGTCGCTCGTTACAAATACATTAATCAGCCCATATTGAAAGGACTGCACTGCAAAAATGACATTATTATTATTATATTATTATTATCATTTATTGTTTGGATATGAATGAGTTTAATCCCTTCCTAGCCTGGACCGTGTTCAGAAAGTGACCCAACATCCCAGTTCTTGGCCACAGTGTCACCTGGTTTCTGTGCAACCATAAATCTGCCTGGGATGCCTTGGGGATTTTCAGCAGCGCTTTAAAGGGGACAGCTGTGAAATGTGTAAGAGAGGGAAGAAAAAGCAGCCCAGGGATGTAAATAGGAGGAGGTGGGAGTGAAGGGGCTGAGGTGTGGCAGGGTAGCTGTGCAGGGGTGGGACGGGGAAGGTTGTGGTGGAATGGGTCTGAGCCGTGCTGGGGGAGCTGGGCACTAGGAGCAGAAGGGGGCAATGGCTTAGGAGGAGCAGTGCCATTTTTTCACAGCATTCCTGGTTGGCGGCTTTCCCAGGGTCTTAGCACATTTCTGTAGTTAACATCCTCAATGCGGCCTGCCCTAGGTGTTCCTGCCTTGGAATGGGGGTTGGACTCGATGATCTCCAGAGGTCCCTTCCAACCCCTACCATTCTATGATTCTATGATTGATTCTATGATTCTGATCAGGCATCCAAGGGTCTTGGATTCACTTGACCTCCGGGCATCTAGTCTGGGCATCCTGCTCTCTCCTTTGGGATGTGGATACTCTTGGAGGCAGTGTCCAGAGCCTGGAGCTCCATCACCAGCCTGTCCCTGTCCCCGCACTGTCCCAGCTCCCTCCCAGCCATGGACTCCATGCAGAGCCTGAAGGGCACGTGTGACAATGCAGATACCAATCTGTCACAGTTCTTCCCCGCCTGCCGTGTCCTGGGTGATGCCAGCAGGTTGTGGGAGCACAGGAGGACCTGTTCATGCTGCACCTCAGTGGGACCAGGGCTGCAAGCCGTGTTTTCACTGCCGTTAGTGTTTGCTCGGCCAGTTTGCCACCTTTGCGTGTACAGGGACTGCGGGTTCTGCTCTTGTCTTCAGAAACCTCCTTAGATGCATCAGCCAGTATGTAACCAGACCTTGAGAAGAATGGGCTTTCAGAGAGCAAGAGACTAGTGGAGGCTGAGGGTGATGGCGACCTGAGCTCATGAAGGGAGAATTGTGTTCCTTTGAGGAAACTGATAATCTGGGATCTTTGTGCTGCTCATTTTCAAGGGCTTGTCTTCATCACCACTTCCCAACTGGAAACAGCAGGGTCAGCGCGGGCAAGCTCCTTTTTCCGTGGTGCCGTGCTTGAATGTGGTGGACTTTGGGAGCGTGGTGGGTGCGATCCCCCTGCTCCCACAGGAGCTGTCAGGGGCAGGTCTCGGCGTGCTACGGCACGTCCACGCAGCAGATGCCAGCAGAGCCAGGCTCTTGCCGTGCCCACGGCTCCATCCCTGCCAGAGCCGTGCCAGCACAAGGCGATCTTCGTGCTTTGGGTCCTTGCCAGTGCCGAGAGCTGAGCCCCACGTCCCCGAGCAGGCGGTGGCAGGGATCCAGCCCCCACACTAATGAGATGGCTTCAAATCAGAGTTAATGATTTGCCAGCTGAACGCTGCCGGGGTGTATCTGAATTCCTCGCTCCTATAGACACGCTGTCGTGCACTCGATTGTCGCGCTCTCGCCCGAAGCTGCTGCACCGAATGTTTTGCAACAAAAACCCCAAGCAAACCACATGAAAGTTCGAGTTTCATATTTCTTTATAACCCCAATTTCAGGTTTGCCAAGAGTTTCGGTCCTTTTCTGAACCTTTCCCATGAACCTGCAGCAAAGGCTGTACTTTAACCTGCTTTTGTTGCAAACGCAGGTGTGACTCGGTCGCTTTTGAGTAGCTTTTGAGGTTTGTGCAAATGCACAATTCAAAGGCTTTCGAGAGGAAGGAACCCAAAAGCATGTCAGAGCTGGTGACGGTGTTTTCAGGGAGCCCTCGTGCACATCTGGGGCCAAGCTGGAATTCCTTGGGGACCCAGGCACCCATTTTGCCAGGCTGGCATGCTGGGCAGGCTTTGAACCTGCTTGGCAGCATTTCCACCAGAGCAGCCCTTATGGCTGGGTAAGTGCTGGTGCTCTGAGCACTGCAGCTCCCAGGGCTGAACCGTGGTCCTCGTGGCATCATCTCCCGGTGTCTGCCACCACCGAGGCTGCTTTGCTTTGGCGCGGAGCTGGGCGAGCCTGGGCTCTGCTCACAGCTTTTGCTTTAGGAATAACTTTGCAAAAGTCAGCAGTGGGCAAGAAAACTCCTGAGCCAGAAAAATAACAGGCAGGTACCATGCAGGGTGGAGATGGGGCTCCTTCCGAACCACACCCAGCACTCTCCGAGTCCTGCCCCTGGATTATGTGCATGATCCCATCCGCACGCGGATGGCTTTTTCGGCAGTGCCGTCTTTCCTTTCTCCAGCAATTTCCTGAAATAACGTTAGGGAAATGTGAAAATCTTGAACTTTTGAACCTCCCCGGAGGACGGCGTGCAGGGGGGTGGCGGCAGGAGGAGGGTCCCCCCGCCTTCTGCCTGCCGTTTATTTTGGCTACAGGGCCAGGGGATGGGGAGGAAGGGGCTCGCCAGTCCCCCGGCTCGCCGAGGGGACGGATCGGCGCTGCCCCTTATTAATTAATGGCTTTCTCATCAGTGGGTCATGGAGGCAAGGAAGGCAGAGGAAGTTTTCTTTTGCTCGCAGATGCCGGGGAGAAGGGGAGTGTCTGGGCTGGGTGGCGAGGGCAGGGGGTGACACGCGGGGGTGATGGATGGGGCCTCGGGTTTTTGGCCAGGCTCTGGCCACAGGCAGCTCGCACCGGTGAGGAAAAGAGAGGGGAAGGGGGTTATGCTGCGCCTGGAAAGTACTTTTCCCTCTCATGAACTTCAGAGGCATATAAATCACTGCCAGGCTGCAGCTGCGAAGCATGTGACGCTGGCAAATTAATGGTCCTTCGGAAAACACCGGCCATCGAGCTCCCCTCCTTGCCTCTTAAAGGCACAGCCGGCAGCTGGGCCAGCCCCAGGCGTGGGAACTGGGCATCAGAACTGGGCTGGGAGAGCCTCACGTGCCCACCAGCCTCAGGTAAGCCTGGGCTGTGTGTGCCCATGGAGGGGAGCTGGTGTGAGGGGCTCCTGAGATGCTCTCCATGGTGCAGAGCTCTCTGTGGTGCAACGCAATTTTGTTGTGCAGAGCTTTCCGTAGCGCAAAGTTCTCCACCGTGCAAAGCTCTCCGTAGTTCAAAGCTCTTTGGAGCAAAGTTTTCCATAGTGCAAAGCTCTCCGCAGCATGAAGCTTTCCGTGGTGCAATGCTCTCCCTGGTGGGATCCTGCTTTGCTGCCCGTGGTCCCTGTGCAAACAGGACTGAGGTGCTCCTGGGGATGTTATTTTCTCCAAGGTGCCTTGGGTGCGAGGTCGGTGCCTGGGGGGAGCTCCTGGTCTATGTGTAGTGGTGCCTCTGCTGCTTTTACCCAGGGGCATTGACCACCCTCCTGGTGCAGCAAGTCATCAAGCAGAGGACTGTGGGGCTTCTTCCTCACCGCGGTATTGAAAGGCCACCACGTGCCACTACTGGGTGTCCATGCTCGTGAGGCATGGCCGCGCCATGCAAACCTCTTAAGCAAATGGCTGCAGGGCCGGAGAGCAGTCACAGGCTCCCCAACTTGCCCAGGACCACCTGGGCCAGCACCGAGTCCCAGCCTGCTGCCTGCCCATCACACCGTCGTGCTCCTCTGCCTCACTCTTTCTCTTAAAAGCAGCGGTGGAAGAGGAGGAGAATCCAGCACCGCAACTTCTGCCTAGCGCCGCTGGTATGCAGGAGGGGGAGGGAGCCGAGCCACCAGCAGAACACTTAAAAATTACTAAATTCTTCCCTAATATAATTAGGTTTCCATGCAAGCGATTGCCCTAATTGCCAGAGGGCCGTGGGGCGGTGCGGGGGGAGCCAGCCTGGGCTCTCCCTGCGCTGCCGCTCCGGCTGGCATTTGGCAACCGAACTGCTCCAGCCGTGCTCTGCTGGACCAAGCGCCTCGTGGGGGGAGATTTCCCCACTGAAGCCCGAGTAAGGATTCGGCCCACAATGAGTAAGAAGTGAATAAAAGTGTTCTGCAAAGACGGTGTGGCTGGAGGCGAGAGCTGGTGGGGGGCTCGGCAGGGCTGGTGTCAGACCCCTGGATGGGTTTGCTGGGAGGTGAGGTCAGAGTCTGCCCGGGCACGGTGCAGTTTAAATCACTGTTTATTTTCCATGTCCTGTTGGAGCAGGGAAAGCTGGGGGAAAAAACCAACCCTCCAGAGCCCGCTGTGTGATTTCCATGGTAAAGGAGATAAGTGGGGATTTAAAGAGAAGGGAATATATAATTGAGACGAACGTGTAATAGGAGCGCGGATCCAAACAGAGAGATCGTAATCGGAAGTGTTAGGAGAAGCTGAAGGGTTATTAATGAAACGTCTCATCTATTTGTCAGCTGAAGAGGAACAGCCTTTCCCCAGCAGCTGGAGGTGGACGGGCAGACGTGAGGATTGCACTCGGTGTCCCCGCTGCCATCGCGGGGACCGAGGCTGCTGTCTTCCTGCCCGGGAGGATGGTGCTCGGGCCCGAAAGCAAAGGCAGAGTTAGAGGAAAAAATAGATGTAGGTGGTTTTTTGAGAAGCTGGACATTGTCGTTTTCCTTCCCGTTATCTGCTGTAGAAGTGAGGAGCTGGCAGAGCTCTGCAGCAGGGCTGATAACTGCCCGAGGAGGGGCTCTTTGGAGCCTTCCTCAAATCCCCACTCCTCCTCTCTGCTCCTCTGCCCTGGGGTGCAGTCACTTGTAGTCTGCCTCTGGAAGGCACGGTGGAGACTTGGCAGTTGGGGCCAAATGCTGCTGTGGCCTCGGGAGCAGCCTCAGCTGCTGGGTTCAACTGCACCTCTGGCTATGGGTCTGTGCAGGGCTTTTCTGTGTCTCTGACCTGCTCGTGGGGGTGAAGTGCTCCCATCCAGCTCGTTTCTCACCCTGGCACTTGCTGCATCTTCCTCACTGCTCAGGGTGCCTGAGCCCGGTGCTTGGCTGCCCGGACGTGTTCCCTTGAGCTCCTCATCTGACTGCAGCCGGGTTGCTGACCCTGTGCCAGCAGCTGGGTGGGCTCAAGGAGCCAAGAAACCCCCAACAGACCCTGCTTTGGTAGACTGGAGGCTGCAGTCTGGTGCAGACACTTCTAAGCCAGCTTTGAAGGAGGTGTCTGTAGCTGTGTGGAGAGCACGGAGTGCACAGCACTCTGCGTTCATCTCACTGTTTTTTCAGTAGCCACATGGCTGGGAATTTAGTTGATTAGCTCTTGCTCTATGGTTTGGTGGGTCTGCTACCCGTGTGACGTATGGTGTGACTCTCCAAGTGTCAGTTCTCAGGGTGACAACATGAGAGATGCACAGCAGAGCGTGGTGGACGGTCACCCTATTTCATCCTCTGCTCGCTCACTTTTAGCGCTGCCTCGGTGTTGCCGTTGGGGCATCTTCATCCGTTGGGGTTCCTCAAGCGCGAGGATGATGCTGGCGGTATCTGAGGGGTTAACCTGGGGCCGTATGCAGCTCCAGCAGGGACAGGCAAGAGAACATTTTTGGAAGGGTCCTTCCCCTTCCCAGGTCCTGGCAGTTATCTGTGGGCTGACAGAACGCCTGGAACATGGAGACCCGCTGGACATTGACCCGTCCGTGCCGAGCTCAATTAGCCGAGGCTATCTGATTGGACTTGGCGCAGCCTAATTAGCTTTGGACTCAAACCAGAAACTAAAACCCAAAGGCAGCTTGCAGGCAGACCATCCTTTGCTGCAGTGTGCTCCGGGTGAGGAAAGGCTTTTCCAAGCTTTTTCTCTGCCCCAGGAAGGGAGAGTAACCCACCGACCCTGCCTACCCTTCCCTCTGGCCACGCGGCTGGTGTCAAGGAGACTTAAACCTTCCCTCCTGCCCAGCATGTGTTACTCAACCAGGGGAAGGTCACCTAAGACCAGAGGCAGCTTCTTTCTCTTGAAAAATGGTGCGTGCCATCTAGTTTCCAGAGAGAACTTGCTTTTACTGAAGGTGACCTCGCTCTGGCAGCCTCCTTCCCTATCTTGTCAGGCACCCACTTCTCAGGCTTCTTCTCCTGGATCTCCAGCTGCAGTGCACAAAGTGGGTGATTTGTCCCCGAGGCGACCGACTCGCTCTGGAGCGTGCTCCAGTCATTGGCAAAGAAGTGGAGAAGGAGGTGAGATGGGAAGGAGTGGCTGTTTTGGGACCCCAGGATCCCCTGTCCATCTGCATTTCCAGCTCTGTGTGCTCTGTGAGCATTAAAGCACAAAAATACTGGTGGGGAAGGACCTCCAGGGGTGTATTGACCAACCTCCAGCCAAGCACGGGCTGGGAGGTGGGCATTTCTTCAAATGGACTTGGCTAATGGCGTTCCCATGGGCTGCCCTTGCTCAGCTCCCAGCAGCGAAGCCCTCTGGAGGGATGTCTCCTCCCAGGTGGATGCTCATGAGATGTGTCCTGACCAGATGACACCTCATGCCCAAGCAAGGCTTGCTGGGTCTCAACTTAGAGATGAGAAGACCCATGTGGCCTTGCAGTCACCTGCTGTCACCCGGCATACCCTCAGGAAAACTACCGTAGGTGTTTTTCCAGAAAACCGGTTTTCTGGGAAACCAGTTCGCGGTGTTGCCTTTTGCTGGTCATGGCGTGGCCAGTGGCAGCCCAGCTCCGGGCTGTTGGGATGCCAGCTGCACGTTGGCGGTGAGCACCAGCGCCAGCCACGTTGGATCAATTAAAGCCCATTATGCCAAGTGAATGACTGTAATTATCTCAAATCTGGATTAGCGCGCGCACAGCCCCGTAATACAATCCGTCTGGCCGGGGGTTTGCGAGCCGTCGCTCCTGGAAGCCAGATGCAGGAGATCCACGATACGCTGCCGTGCCCTCCCCCTCTCCCCTCCTGCTGCCGGCTCGGACCCTGGGGATGGAGCTTGTCCCGTCGGTCGGATCCTGCCCGTGTAGTGCAGGAGCTTGGGAGGAGATGTGGGCTGGTGGTTGCTTTCCGTGCTGACCGCAGACGGGAGCAGAAGAGCAACTGGGAAGCGTGGAGATGCTGTCAGTCCTGCCAGTGCCTCTGGTTAGTCCCTGTAATGAGCAACACCAGGGTAGATGGAGCACTTCTCCCAGCGTCCCAGGGCTCTGTGCCTCGGGACCCATCAGTGACGGGGGAATGTGGTTTTTATCCCACAGATCTCAAAAGTTGGTGGCAGGGAGAGCTGTGGGCTGCTCCTGGTCTTTAGGATTTGGATTATCCCAGATCTCCTGGAGGGAGAATATGGAGAGCTGCTGCGTGCCCTCTTCAGCTGCAGGGACCTGTGCTCTTTTGTCTGCTTCTGTCCCTGCCTGCCTTGGAGAGGAGTATTGCAGGGATCAAGGTGCCAGCTTCCCCAGGAGAGGAGCCTGCTTGGCTCCAGGTCTGAGACCCATCCCCTCTCCATGTCCATCCTCCCAGCCCAGAGCCCAGCGTGGGGATGGGACTTGGGTTTTGGGAAGCAGCAGGTGGGACAGGCTGGAGCGATGTGGCAGCGCATGATTCGGGTTTGCTGGTGAGCCAGGCACGTGCCACATGTGTGGCTCATTCCCGTGAGGTCCTGGGGGAGCTTCAACATGAGATGAAACTTCTTCTTCTGCTAAAGTGAGCCTAATGCTTCTGAGCTCCCCTTGTGTCTCGCTGGATCCTGCTTGGTTTTTCATAGCTCAGAGCGTAGCACCCCCTCAAGGGCAATTAGATCACTTCCAATTTGCCCATAAGCCCATAAAACTGCAATTGAATGTAATTAAAAGGCCATAATGAGCTTCAGCAACCTGCGGGACCACGGCACTTTTGCTCTCACCGTGCTCCTTTTAGGGAGCGGGGTGGAGTCAGGGAGGCTGTGAAGGTCAGCGTTTGCTGGGGAGGATGAGGAGCTCTGAGTAGAGCTCCTCAGTTCCCAGGATGGGTCAGATGGACAGGGGCAAGTGCCACCACCAACACGTGCTCGTGTTGGTGATGCCCGTCGGGGAAGGCTGAAGGGACCCCTGGGTGTAGCCCTCCCTCCATCTTCGCAGAACAGAGGGAGCATCTTCCCCTCTGTTGGCATATTTGCTGTTGTTTTAGCTTCGCTGATGTTCTCTGGAGGCTGGAAAGGTGCCAGCAGGTCCAAGTCCCCTCTCAGCATGTCCCGGTTTGCTCCTGGCTGTGTTTGGGGAAGGCTAATGGCAGGGGACAATCAAATTGACGGGGCCTCAGCCTTCGTGCTTTGACAGGGAGGTCTGGGTCCCCTTTTTGGGGGGTGAGATACAACCCCAAGCAGTGTTTGCCCAGGGAGCTCCTAACAGCACCGTGTCTGGGGCAGAGAGCTGGGCTGGGGGCAGCTGCCCACGTGCCAGGTGACACCAGCCCCCTGAGAGCGCGGGGCTTGGAGGGTCCCCTGCATCAGACTGCTCGGGACCGCAACGGCCCGAGCTCGAACGAGCCGCCGCGTTGAGTCCTTCGGCAGCCGCCTCCCCGGCCCCGCTGCCAGCCCAGGAGCCCTGGCAGCAGCACTACACTGCACCTATTATTGCCCGTTCCTGCAGCGGGTTCCCAGCCAGTAAATTAGGGGGCACTCGCTGAGCCGCTGACAGCAGAACAGAGCGCATTGTACGAGCACGGACAGCGCCGGCCCTTGAGGGATGAAATCGGAGCCTGTAATTTCTCAGGACTGTTGTGACATCTTTGCACAAGCGTGTGATTGAGTCACATTTGCTTTATCAGCAGAATCCTTGTTTGCCTGGGTGCACCCTCCCCCTCCACCCATGACTGCCAGGCTGGGGGAGAGCCGAGCTGCGCTGCCCGCTCCCCTCCCCCTGCGCTTGCCTTTGCCTTTCCCTTTGCCTTTGCCTCCTCTCCGAGGGGCTCCTCACACTTTCCATATGTCACAGCCCTCGCTCAACGTTTCCTGCTTTTCCCTTCTCCACCCACCCCCGCTCCTGCTCCGGGGAGGTGGGGGGGGGGGGGGGGTGGGGGGGTCGCCCGGGGTCTGGGGGGAGGCAAACCCAGAGAAAAAAAAACCCGACCCCACCCCGT